>NPHW01004257.1:0-13929 GCA_002240705.1 Elaphomyces granulatus
GTGGCCCCAATAGTCCGCCGTAGTAATTCGGAATCTGTTGGAAATAGTCAATGAATCTTTTTTTTTGGTTGTTGAAAGAATTGAACTAGGTCATTCAAAATTCATTTCATATCTTGAATGGGCCCATGCAGCCTATATGTAGGAGAAAACCTATATATGTACATAATAGGAAAACCTAGCTGCTCCATCTACGCCGAGGCAAGGCCTGTTTTCACCAACATAATATCCCTGAAATCACTGTATCCATACTACATAGCCTAGCTATGAGACGAGTATCCTTCCCACATCGACAACCTATAGCATTGCCTCCATCCGTCCAAGGGCCGGATTGTTCGATTTTCTTCTGCCATCACTTTCGCAACTTTGGATTGGGGTAGGATGCTATCATATAACGGATGAGCCGTGATATGGTTGTCTTGAGTCCCTTCTGTGTTTAGGAGAGTGGCGTAGTTTGTGGTTTCTGGAGCCGTAAACATGCAATTCCTGCCAGCTCGGTGAAGAAAGTCATTGAGGCCAAAGGCCTCCTGGCGGAGAGGGATACCTGATAGCGTCGCGATTCTTCAACATGCCGGCTGCTGCGGCTGCTATGTTTAAGCGGACTTTTCTGAGGTGATCGAAGGAGCAACACATGCTGGAGGTCACGTTTAACAAATTTGCTTTGATAATGTCTCCCGAAAACCCGGGTTCCAGACCTCTTTTGTTCTTGGTTGGTAAAGTGGCCTAGGGCCCATTTCGTGCAGTAATTAATGAAGAGAACTTTTTCCTTTATGCGACAAAGCCAGGGATGGGATCGCAATAGGAGCGGAGAATATCTACCTACCTACCTAATTATTAAATCATCCCAAATCCTGCACTTCCTTCAGGTCCAGCGCACTCTTCCAGGGATGTGCCCAGCGTCGGAAGTTATAAAAACCTTTGTTGTCACTACATAGTAGTGGGCTTGAAATAGCACTCGATTTTTAGTGTATATGGAGTAAGAAGTGCTTTATATATTCCTCCCAGCACTTAGCCTGAGCACTCTAGTAGCTCATAGAATGTTCTAGCATGATATGTACTTGATCAATCCTATTCCACTGATGTCATGGGAATTTTCTTTACTTAGGCTGAAATCACAACCTCCCCCAAATAAAATTGTGATACTTAGTGATCAAGCTCAAGATTTATTTATTTGAATTCCTATACTGGTCCTGCTTGATAGTTCCATTGCCGACATTGTCATAACAAGAGGTTTGCGTGTTTGCAACGCTTTCACAATAAGCCCATATTATGTAGTAGACTTCTCAAAACAAGGCAAAAATTTCCTAAAGAGAACAGTTCATCCAAATCTCAATTCACAGACTTTACAGTGTCCATCTGCTAAATCTCAAGGTCGAATAGTGCTGGCCAACGTTGTTGCTCTTGTCGAAAGTCCACGGCGATTCCCCCAGACTACATACTTAGTAGTAAGTTGTAACTAATAACTACATGTAGTAGTCGAGCTCTATGCTTCTATGCTTATTATTATTGGTTTTGGAAAGACCCACATACATGTATGATAGTATCTGAAGTCCTTTGTTCAACAAAGGATCCCATCTTCTTATTACACGGTTCTGGCGAAGGATGATGGCTTGTTGCGTTAGTATTATAGAACAAAGAACCATAGCGAGTACAAATTCCGATGCCTACCCACTATCTCCTTGTCTTGTCCAGCTATTAATTACCCGGTTAACGACCCAGTTTATCACTCTATCACTCAAACATCAACCATGACTCACTCAGACAGAAAATCTACAAGGTTAGTAGTTCACGTGTACACGGGAGAAAGTAGAAGCAGCAAGCTGCTAATCAACCATAATGACTCACTCAGACAGGAAATTTATCAGCCATGACAGAAATAATCTAATCACAACTGTTGTCGCGACAATCAAATTAGAATAGAATAATCAGCTACACCAACTACCAATACTACTACGCAGATATAGATCTCATCACCCAGACAGATATCTAATCACTCAGACAGAAAAAATGCCGCTGGATTATGATCATTATGCCGTTCTTGGGGCTGAGAACTATGCATGTGCCGCAGACATCAAATCAGCATACCGGACAGCGGCCCTCAAGTATCATCCAGACAGAATAAAGGATGAAACACAAAAGGCTATAGCCCATGAGGAGTTCACTAAAGTACGAAAGTCATATGAAATACTCTCCGATCCGGTTCAGAAATCCATATATGACCGAGAGTTGAAGCAAGCCTTCAAGGACCGAGAAGCCAAGAAGGAGCGGGAAGGAGGTCGACGTCGACGTCGGCGTAGCACCACCAAGGATCGAGGCCGGTGTACCACCGAGTATCGAGATGGACGCTATTACGAACACCGTTCCCCACAGGGCATGGATGGAATGGATAAATCAGACGATGAATCGGATTATTACCGTGAGAGCCCCAACCGTGCGAAGGTCCCCGAACGAAAGAGACAATCAGCGACACGGTATTCCGAGCCTGATGATGAATCCGACTTTCTTACGGACTCTTCATATTACAATAGTGCCAATCATCGAAAATCTGAAGGCAAGCGATCTCACACCCGGCGCTCTAAGGCCAACCCTCACATTGGAGTCGATCATGATTCGCGAACGTGCAATCCGCAGCCAACGAACGGATATGATGGATATGAGAGTCGCGGAACAACACGACATTCCCGAAGCCCCCATTCCTCAAGATATGATCACAAAGGCCCGTACGAGCATGTTGACTCCCAAGCCCCACCCTACGAGTATTCAGCTGCAGGATATATACCCACTGCGACCGGTACTGCTTCCTCGGGAACCAAGATGCATTCTCGACCCCGGGGGACCGGGCCTGTGCCTGTCCAACCTCCTTCATCCATGCATGGTGACTACAGACATGACGGAGATAGACCGAATGGTACTAGATATGTGATTGGCATTACCATTGAGCCCGAAAGGCCTCGGCACTACTCGGCGGAACAAATAGCCAACAGAAGCGATGAACAAGTCGCCCAATTAACGAAAAGATTTAATCGCCTCGACTGCCCATATGCATCCTCGCAGGGGCGCTCAGCCACTTACAATTCCTACGAGAAAGTCCGATCATCCACGTCTCATACTGGCAGGGAAACCAGGCATAAAGAGACCAGGTATATAGAGATCCGCCCTGACCGTATCAGCAGGGAGGCCTCGGGAACACAACTTCGTGGGGGCATTCATGGAGCCAAACAGCCTCACTACACAGTAAAAACGACTACTACTAAGGTACGTCAGGTTTATCATTAGCAACTTCTGGCTAGGCGGCTCCATGCCATACCATATTATAGTTATAATTACCTATCTTCTTGCCACGCCGTCACACCGCGGGTCATTGTTCCGGCGGTAGTATGGCCGTAGCAGCTAGGGTGAGATAGATATAGATAGATAGGTAATTATATGTTAGATTAGTCAGCTTCTCACCTCGCTTAGCTACTCTATCGCACTAGCCCCTATAGGTATCCTGTACACACATTCCATAGATAGAAAATACACAGATGATGCCCTTCTGCCACTTCCTCACTCTATATTCTTTTAATATAACTAAGTTGGAAGCAAAGTATTTAAAAGTGATCAGTAGATCTAGCTAACCTAGCTAATGGACTAGCTTTATACCGCTAGGCTAAAAACAACAAGAATGCTGAATTTTATGGGTTCCGCGTGTCCAATTGCAATCAACATCGCCTTTAATAGAAGAAACTGCAAAGATGCTTTACAGCCTTGACACCCACACCGTTAGCACAACTGTTACTAGTAACAAGCTAATAATATCTTGTTTAAATGTCGCCATCATGTCCTCTCGGCGAAATCGTTTGATAAGTAGTGTAGAATCTTAGCCCCCGCTGGAGAAGAAAAGATTATTTATACTGCCGAGTGGTTCTTAAGGTCCTCATGTTTTAGAATACAAAAATCGTGGGCCTCTTACAAACCACCGAGTTATTTGAACCTCATTGATCCCAGTTTTGAAACAGATCTGTCAGACCATACTATTAATATTATCATGGTGGAAAAGGTTCCATCTTTAAAGGACCTAGCGATATCCATCTCGGAAAATACAACGATCATTGAAGACTTCCTTGTAGTCAACGGCCGTCCGAACTTGTCCTTTGCTGCTACTGGGGATCAAACGCTGCCGACGGGCCCAGAATACGAACATGTAAAAGGCAAAGCTGCTATTAGATTTAGCTCTGGGACCAATCGATGGAATCAGGAATCTATCATTATCTGTTACCTCAGTACCCTCAGCCGTTACATACCACCGCGTGAGGGTACTGAGGTAAATTATCTGTCTGTCCCATTGAGCTTACTAAAAGACCGCCCTAACTATACATACATATACCAAAATCTTGCTGATCTGACTGATCCCGTGAATATGGCGCCGCTTGCCTTCTATATAGAACCTACGTACATGACCTCGGAGCTATATCCGTCATATATCGATACAACATCCCAAGTCTGGTGGCTTTGGAAGGCGAGACGCCAATCGGAGACATTTCCAAAGCAACAGGGTTGAGCGAGAGACGCCTTCTAACCGTGCTCCGCCACCTAATATATATAGTACATCACGTTTAAATTTCTACGAGCCCGTGAGAACTACATGGCGCATACGGCCAGATCCGCCCTGCTGGTTAGGGACTGCAATGGATTGGCTCGGCCACATTGCCGTGGAATGCCTCCCATCGACAGCCAGGCTGTCGGAGGCCCTTGAGGTGTTTGGAAATACAGACAAGGACAAAGAAACAGCATTCAACCTTGCTTTTGGCACCAAGGAAAACTGCATGCAGTATATTGGCTCGCGTCCTCTTCCCGCAAAGGGATTTGGAGGAGCAGTGAGCACTGGCCCTCGGTGGAAGCGCAGGCGCTGCTAGCTACGAAGAAATTGTGCAGATGTACCCGTGGGGGCAACTTGATGTCTCCAAGGTTGTTGATGTAAGTCACAAGTCATGCTTCTGTTTTAATGCTTCCAAGCTTGTTATTATATCTGATGTCTAGTTAATTAATTCCTATATATCGAACAGGTTTGGCGGCGGAAGGGGCCGCTTGTCTTTCGCCCTCGCTGAGAAATACCCCGATCTTACGTTTGTGGTCCAGGACCAACCTGAGATGGGCGAGCACATCGAGTATCCACCTCATTTGAAGGATCGTGTCTCCTTTGAGGCACACGACTTCTTCACCCCGCAGTCCATTGCCGCCGAGGTCTATCTCCTGGGGGCCGTCCTGCACGGCTGGCGGGACAACAGGGCCATCGAGATCATTCAGAATCTGGTCCCGGCCATGAAGGATGGCTCCCGGATCATCCTCGCAGAGAATGTGAAGATGCAGTCTGGATCACAGTCGTATTTTCTTTGAGGCAATAATAAGGTATAGTAGTCTTCACAATTATACATACCACATCTACGTACTAGTACTTCCAGATTCTACTAGTATATTGCTACTTTGACTAACAAAATACATGTAGGGGTATGGACATGCAGATGCTCACCTTGCTAAATGCGCACGAACGGACTTTAGCGGATTGGAAGGCCTTGATGCAAAAAGTTTAAAGCAGGCCCTCGGTTTGGAGTTCTGGAGGGTAGTTTCGCCTCCAGGCCACTTTCCAGCGTTCGAGTTTGTGTTTCATGCTTAGCAGATGTCTGTCAGGAAGATGTGCATTGTGTGCAGCAAGCTTCGACGATTTATTTCATGTACCGACTATCTGACAATGCCCTTCTCTAACTTATAACTTATAAGTATAGTTATAAACTGTCCCAGTCCGATTTTCTATCATTGTAAATGTCCAATCATTTGATATTGAGATTTTTGTTACATCTCTCGATTTCTTTCTTGGGAAGAATACATCAGCTCTCGGGGGCTGTAATGATGGTTCTGTATGGTATGTGACCAGCACCGCAAAAATAAAATCTTTGAGAATGCTTGATTTTCTCTACCTATTTATGTAAGAGCTACATCTGATGGCATCGGTAAGCGAGCCGCTCGAGGCTGACGGGTGTCATATTGATCATCCGTCAGTTCTTCAAATGTTCATATATTTCAACCTTCATATCAAGTCAAGGTTGTTTATATGGCATTCTGCCATACACTACTACTTAGAAGGTTCCTAAATGGCAGAGTAACATGTTCTATTAAATCTGTAGGCACGTAATGCAGAGAGGAAGGCTTTTGATCCTTTTATCATCGAACCATAGAATCTTATAATTACCTATGGATGAGTTATTGATGAGTGACTACAGTCTACTAGTTGGTGTGAGGGATGGCATAATCCTAGGTAACTATGGAATGAAGACAGAGTAATCAATCTTGTTGATTGTGCTTGTTGTTCTTTCTCTCTTCGTTTATTTATACAGGCCTTCAGTCTGGTCACCCAGCTTATGTACTATAATCTGACAATGCCCGATGCATCGAATCCAACATCAGGTTGGTCGTTGCCCGACTATATAGAACTAGTAGTCTCTCCATAGAATTAGCTATGCTCCCTAGTAGGCTAGGTGAATATCGAGATAGAATAGCAGAATCGTCTACATACCTTGTTGATCGCTTCAGAGTAGCTGTTGTTGCGCCCATACAGTAGTTGTTTGAGTCTTGGTTTGCAGAAGGAATAGGACTCACGAGCATGAAGTTGGACAACGAGAAATAATCAGTTGTGAATAACTTTATGGTTGTTCGAATAGACGAGAGAGGAAGGCCTGGAAGTGGTTTTTTTTTTTTTTTTTTTGAAATCTGGGATCTACGAGTTTATAAATATAATGTTAATATGTAGAACAATGCCGATGGCGAGACTCGGGAGTCGAGTCAGTGATAGACACGTTAAATTGCGATATCTTTGTCTTTGAACCGAAGAACTGAAAGTGTTCTTTTCAGCTAATATGCCATTCTTATTGATTCCTACACTTCTCTTAATTGAATCGAGCAACATTCCATTCCTTTGTAGATTCAATTACCTTCAGAGGTTCTATATTAGTATCTCCGCGTCCGAATCCAGGGTCGATTGGGATGCCTATCGAGGAGCAGGGGCTTTGAGCGCTTTGGGTTGGTTTAAGGGTCTCTTTCTTCTATTGGCTCCTTTTAGATTAGGTCCAATAATTCGCCTCCAGCTTAACTGAACGGCTAATTTGTGAGCCTTGTAATAAAAGCTTTTCGAACTGCGATGCCCCTTGCATGGAGCTCCTTCTCCGCCTTGTTCAGTGCATGATGATCTTGGTATCAGCTCCACAAATAGCATCACCCATCTCCTTCCGATCGCCCTCTCTTTTCATCTCCTGAAACTTATTGACATCAGTCTCTCTCTTGCACGCCGTGTCGTTTGTGAGGCCTAGAAGGGAATATGGCTGCTATATATCACGATAGATTGATTCGTATAAAGCACTTCATGAAATAGATGCTATGCTTTTATAGGAAATCAAGTATTGAGGAATCTTACACATATGATACCGTACATCCCTACGATAACCTTATGTGTTGTACATAAGGAATTGTTCTTGAAACTAACTGGTGAGCCCAGAATAATAATAAAAATGAGCAAGTAAACCCAAGTCCGTAGAAGTAGAAGTACATCTCAGCATACGTCAGCGAGAAACTGGTCAAGATTCACCAGTCAACTGCATCTTCTTCCCATATGTCCCGAGCATTCAGGAGATCTCGTTGGCCATAGAACTCGCCAACAACAGTAACAACCATATCTAGCATAGCGCGAATTTGCCTAGAGATATTAATAACTTCCTCGTCCACTTCTAAGGGTTTCTTTTCATCGCATAGTTGCAGTCTATCTCGAAGCTGTGTCTTGGCCTCTTCCAAAGATTCTGAGTCTTGCTGCGATTCTGTATTTTCAATATCCTTTCGAGCTAGAAGGGATTCCTTTGTATCGCAGCAATCTGTTGTGGCGTCGAGATCTTCACACTGATGATTATGCTCGTTTGCGCCAAGTTGTTCAGTGACACCATTAGTCTCAACTTCTTCTCCGGCTGCAGCATCTTCGAAATCCGACGATTGCCCTTCCTCATATGACTCGATGTCGTTCAATTTCAACTCGCTCTCCCTTAACCGTGTCAAAATGGTAACAGCTCTCTTCCCCAAGCCACGAATCTCAGCCACATCTTCACTACCCAGCTCCCCAAGATCTCTGCATCGTCCCAACAAGCCCCAAATCCATACACTTATCCTTCTTATTTTGATCGCATCTCGGTCTCTAATAATCTCTGACATCAGTCTCCCGGTGATATCCAACACCCGAAGCACACTGCCCACGTCCATACATGCGAGCTGCGCCATCTGTGGGTCTACAGCCGGTAGTAGGCGTCGCCATTCGAAATGGGCGGCTTTTGAGCTTTGTGGTATGCTGATTGGATGTGAATCGTCGAGCGCAGTCACGACGGATAAAGGAGGAGAACATCTAAGCGTTGAACGGAGAAGAAGGAACCTACGACGGAGCAGGGCGTAGTACAACGATTGTGCATCCGTTGACGATTCCTCAATCTCCCCAGGGACCTCAACGGATCTCCTGGCAGCGCACACTCCATCAGAGTAGAACACGCTCGAAGGCTTTGGATCCTCCGTTAGCGACTCTAGAGCGTCTGACACATCTAAGGCCGCCGCCGAGGACTGTGGAGCAACAAACAGAGTAGGTAAGGAGTCTGCCTCCGACCTATATGATAGGAAAAATGTATAAGAACTCACAATTAGCGACAAACCTCCTAGAACATCCCATGAGAGCTAAACGGGCAAATGGATAAGACGGACACTTAGCAAACAAGAAATGGAACGCCTCGGAATATGGAAATAGATCTCGCACTCACCGGACCATACGAAGATACTCTAATCCATCCTCTGCAGGACCATAAAAGAGCTCATCACCGAGAAAATCATCCAACCCCGGGAAGGCACTCTTTTGTCCGTAGATAGGATCGCTTCGGGGTCGCTCGTGGGGCATCTGGACTGGCGAGTCTTCATCATCGGTGTCTAGCGTACACGGGCGCTTCGTATAAGACGGGCTATCGAAATCAGATAACTCTATCTTACGTTTCTCAGGCATGTCTGCCAAGTAAGGAAATGGGGCTGATTTCGAAGAAATTTGACCTTTTTCTTTTGTTCTTCTGCGTCTTTCTTCCCAGCAATCCAGGATATGCAAGTTAACAGGCCTCGCCCGACACCCTAATAAAACTGCGCTAGAATAGCGCAGTTGGCTTTGTTAAGGTTAGCGTATAACGCGCGTCATAAGATAAGTGCTAGCGCCTTGGTATTCTTGGCGAAGTCCAGCCTGTGTACACTGTACCTACTTGGACCGCAGAGAAAACTATAATTTACAAAATAATGCAAGGGACTATCTTGTAATAATGCCACTTCACTAACAAAGGAAATCTATGTAGGGAGGTTTAAATTTCTAGTATGATTCTAAGATTTAACCTACTAACTCTACCGAATTTCATGTTCGTAACTGTTCTCTTTAATCTAGTCTTTTGTTGTCTTGAGTCGACTAACGTCCATCGGAAGACAATGTAGTGTCATGAATAAGCAGGATCCCTGAATCTTGCATAGGAAATCTGCCATTCGCATATGCATCACATCCAGATTTCTTATGCAGCGAGATTCGATGCAGCCCGCTTCTTCATACAGTGCCCATAATGGGACTGCTAAGGTCGTAAGCGCTGCGGGTCACGTGGGAACAGGGTGGCCAGCCTAATGTTCGGTAAGCCAAGAAAGAACATGACAATCCGGTTCAAGCCTAAACCACCCCCAGCGTGCGGAGGACATCCCTGTCGGAAAGCCGCCAGATAGTCCTCGAAGCCCTCAGTCTTCGGGTCGACCCCTTTGGCAACCATTGATGCTTCTAGCTCATTGGCATCATGGATACGCTGGGCCCCAGACATGATTTCTTCTCCGCGCATAAAAAAGTCATAGGAATTCGAAAGTCTAGGATCCTCTGGGTCGGGCTTGGTATAGAATGGTCGCACAGCCATGGGGAATTTGTCGAGTACATAGAAATCAGTGTCGTACTTCTCCCGAATGATCTGTCCTAATTGCTTTTCCATCGCCGTTGTGAAGTCATTCTCGAATTTCTCCTGCTCAGAAACGTCGACACCAGCTTCCTTCAAGAGGGTCACACCATCCATGTAATTTAACCTAAGAGCCTTGCCATCCTTTGGGAGTTTAAAGTCGCCTGCTTTAGGATATGACTTTTGAATAACAGCGATCTCTGTTTCATATCGTCCCTTTAATTCGCTGAGAATGAAGACAAGAAGGTTTTCTGCAAACCCAAGTACCTCGTGATAATGGTGTCGGAAAGTCATTTCAAAATCGAGACCAGTAAACTCAGTAATTGTCAGTAAAGAGGCAAAAAACATGATTGCAATTAAAATATCATACCTCGGTTAAGTGGCGGTGGGTGTTGCTCTCTTCTGCTCGGAAAACAGGGCCTATCTCAAAGACACTATTCATATCGCCCGCGATACATATTTGTTTATGCAACTGCGGACTCTGTGCCAAGTATGCCGTCCTTTTAAAGTACTTAACTTCGAAGACTTCACTTCCACCTTCGGTGGAGGATCCAGTAAGCTTCGAAGAAAAAATCCATCTCGCTCCACTTTTCAGCATATATTCTGCAAATAATTGAGCAACGCCACTCGATATCCAAGTGATCGCCTGACTAGTCTCGGTTTGCAAGTCAATGACACGGTTGTCAAGACGAGTCTTCAAAGTGGCAATGGGTGTTCCGTCGGTATCAAATTGGGGTTCTTCCTCCAAACTGCCGCCGACGGGGGCCGGCTTCTCTGCGTCCTTTACCTGCATTGGAATTTGTTGAGCTGCCTCCGCGATAATGTAGACCTTCTCAATATGAATCTCCAGATGGCTCAGTGTAGCGGACGAGATGGGGACGGCTGGCTTCTTCACAATGCCCGTAACCTGCACAACAGAATTCAAGTTTATAGCCCCCGTCCATTTTACCATTTGCCTTGATATTGGCCCGACCGCTGCGATGACAGCCTGCGCCTTCTTTCCTTGTTGCCTTAACATCACGAATGCTAGCTTAGCACTCTGCATGCGGGCATTATCGACTCGAGCAATAACGGTTACTTCTTTCTCAAAGTAATCCTCTGAAAGTTGAGTGAGGTTTGTCACAGGAGCTAAATCTTCCGTCTCTGGAAGTCGGCCATACCGATCTTTGGCGGTGTCAGCGGCATCGTTAGCTTTTTCCTGCGCAGCGCGCTGGGCAGCTTGTTGAGCAGCCTTTTCGGCCTTTGCTTTCTCCTTTGCTGCCTTTTTGGACGCTTTTTTGCTCGGAGCAGGGGCGCCTTCTCCAGATGCTGGCTCAGCGTCGGGCGTTTCTTCGGGCTTTGGGCGGAGGGGTAAACTAGCGTCGGCCATGACGGTTGCCCTGGCTATAAGCCGAGCTTTCTCGCTGTATATATGTACTTATGATGTGCAGCACGATCGGAAGCGCAAAAGCGTGGATAGTATAGCTTGATGACTCACCAAAGATTCTAAATTATTTAATTGTTTAGTCATGTGACCAACTTGGTCAGGTGACCTCCGAGTACCTCAGATGTGGGGCGCAGGCGGGTGGCAGCCTATCACAGCCGCTACCACACCCGCACGGCCCCAACTGAGCCTAAAAATTGCCTCAGGTACTCAGGCCCTAGCGGAATGCTGAGTAGTGCATAGGTAGTTACCTGAGGCAACCTAAAAAAATGAAACGCCGGTTCATCACATGACATTACCTTTGNNTTTGTGGATCAAATTCAACCAATAGAGACGTGTGCTTTGCTTAACTTTTTTAAACCAATAGAAAAGCGTCCCGAGGACTAGCGCACTTTTCCGATCTGCACCCCGAAGAGGAAGTACCCGAAGACTAGCGTGATCCTAATCAATCGGTGCGGACTTTGACAGATTCGAACTTTGTCCGTAAACTAGATTAGCCGGTAGGATCTCTAAATTCCAAGGGGTATTTATACTGATACATGATCCCTTGGTAAATGAATGTTAGGTAGCATCCTAACTCATTCCAACAAGGCACAATCCGATTGCAGTGGCAGGAGACGGAAAAGTTGATACCGGACGGTCTCACGAGACCACTTAGCAAGCTGCGCTTCCGAAGGCTCACGGAAATGGTTTGGCTAAAGGACCTGGCAGAGCAACTTACATTGATACGTCGCCAAGATGAACTGGAGTATGAACTGCAGGAGATAAAGAGTCAAGAGAAGGAAGAAATTACGACGTTCACTGGATCTAGGATATAACCCGTGACGACGGGGAAGACTACCAGCAATGCATGATGTCAGAGACTACACAAGCAACATAACCATCTGGAGCCTCAATGAGAGAGTGAACACAAAGTTCCTAGAACCTAGTACCCATCCACCTTCATTATAGAGGCACGTCACCTTTTGAGGTGAAAGTTTGAGAGGTTGACACGTCACACCTGCATTGAAGTTTGAGAGGTTAACACGTCACACCCGCATGATGTACCTCTTGAGATGAAGCACCTCTAATAAGGCAATCTTGGGCACCCAGCAAGTAGAGACTCTGGTTGCACTGGTTGCACTGGTTGCACTAGATTGCCTCCAAGGGGCTTAGGGGATTAAGAGGTTGACACCATAAACGACCGAAGAATAAAATTATATAGCTAGTAGCCCACCTACCTTTAGGACTAGTACATTAACACCATGAACAACCGAAAATATTTGGGCCCTGTAGACAACTAGTTGAACCATTGAACTTGTGCCGGTTGGATGTCAGTTCTACAGTCACAGGAGTTCCCGTTTGACCTGAAGGTGGTGTGTTAAGAACCAAATTATCTATTGTGTTGCACTATTGCACTGGGGATTTCCCCTTTGCCTATTGAAGCAGTGCCTTCCGAACTTTCCCTGGACAATTCGTGAATGTTCTCCAAGGTGAGATTCAGTTGAATCCCCTCGCTAAGGCCCCTAGAATTTCTCTCAGAAGGAACCGCTTGTGCCCGCTTTCGAACGTATACTCGAATTTTTCTTTTGTGAAGAGTTTTATTCGAATCGCCTATACTCACCACATCGTTTCGCAAACAGATGCAGTGAAAAGTCATGATGTTATGTTCGTTGCAGTACCAAGCGGGCACTCACTCTCCCGGCACGACTCGAAAATCCGAATACTTGTCGGCGATTAACGCCGATATCTTTCATGAAGAAGAATAAATCCGCGATTTGTTCGAACACATACGACAGGGTAGACATGTCAAGATTTCAGAATGTCAGCTCAGGAACCTTGCACCGATATCAAGGAATAAGAGAAGGATTGGCACTGGGACTTGAGCCACTCTTCTCCAATTTTTCCCACGGGGTTTTATGGACATCAGAATGTTTAATCTAAGCCGTTCGTACACGATCGCACCCACATACTGTTATTGGAATCAAGGCTCCCATTCACGAGTTGCAGACAAAAAGGGGTGTGTCGAACAGTATGTATTTGGAACGTGAAGCCTGGAGATTCGAAGATTATTAACTCCTTTGTCTCATGGAATATTCCTTCCACCATTACACTCTGCCACAGTGACGGCAAAACCTGAAATGAATGGAAGACTCTTTAGTTATTAGACTAGTATTTATCTATCAAAGGTAGTGTAAATCATCATCGTCTATCCACTTGAGCAATAACTACCTAGCCGTGATAGTAAATATCCTTTTTATAGGAACTCCACCATATTGATAGCTCTACTAATCAAATTCTTTTATGATTTCAAAGTTCATTCCAATCCACACCGTAACTACAATTGGGACAAGGATTTTTCGTCGATTTTGAGCTTTGGGCGAATAGAAAAGTGGATCCATGTAGGGAATAATTGCCTCAGTGACCTCACGAATATTACGTAAGCTGTATTTTGTGCACGTCTGAGGGAGAATGGCTAAGGGGCCACACGGATCCGCAAAATTAACCCCCCAATTT
>NPHW01004266.1:0-17370 GCA_002240705.1 Elaphomyces granulatus
CGAACTAGTGCAAAGCATCGTGCAGGCCTATATGAGGGAACCAAGAAGCATTATCCTCGCCGTGGTCTCGGCCAAGAACGACTATGCAAACCAGATCGTGTTGAAACTCGCCCGCGCTGCTGACAAGAAAGGCACTCGAACGCTGGGCGTCATCACAAAGCCCGATACCTTGATTGCTGGTTCGGAGAGTGAAGCCATGTATGCCTCCCTTGCGAGGAACCAAGACGTGGAGTTCCGTCTTGGATGGCATGTATTGAAAAACATGGACTCTGAAACGGGGACATGGTCCTTGGCGGATCGCGACATCAAGGAAGAGGAATTCTTTTCCCAAGGGATATGGGGGGAACTGTCTCAGTCGCTTTTGGGCATCGATACGCTACGGAAGAGGCTTAGCAAGGTCCTTCTCGGACAGATCGCTTCCGAACTACCCAGCTTGGTCAATGAAATCGAAATCAAGTCCGATGACTGCCGGCGCCGATTAGAGAAACTTGGAGAACCTCGAGCGACCTTGGATGAACAACGGCTTTACCTACTCCATATCAGTCAACTGTTTCAATCTTTAATCAAAGCAGCTGTGGACGGCACGTATAACGATCCGTTCTTTGGAGACGCTAAGTCTGAACCCGGCTATCGAAAGCGCATACGAGCCGTGGTACAAAACCTCAATCTAGACTTCGCAGAACGTATCGCCAAGCGAGGTCACCACCGCCAGATTGTCGACTCCCCAGGTAATACTAGTATTCCTAAAGGGGTGACTTCGATCACGAGAGAAAAATTCATGGATCACATACAGCACCTGATGCAGAGGACTAGGGGCCGAGAATTGCCGGGGACCTTCAATCCCATGATAGTGGCGGATTTGTTCTTAGAACAATCAGCTCCGTGGGAAGAGATCACCCAGAGCCACGTCAAAAAAGTCTGGAAGGCCGCTAAAGAGTTCATCAGTCTAACGACCGCCTACGTCGCTGATCCCGCAACCGCTAAAGCACTCTTCCAAAAAGTCTTTCAGCCTGCTTTGAACCAGCGAATGGACTGTTTGAAGGCGAAGACGGCTGAGCTGCTAATTCCGCATAAAACAAGTCACCCAATCACGTACAACCATTATTTCACCGAAAATCTCCAGAAGGTCCAGAGCAAGTGGTGCGAGGATGAATACACGGAGATCATACAAAAATTTCTCGGGGTCCCTTCCCTTAAATCAGTGCATCTCGGAAGTCACAAAGATTTCCGGCCACTCGTGACAGCTCTTATGCGTCGTCCAGAGCCTGACATGAACCGCTTTGCATGTTCCGAGGCTTTGGATCGTATGGAGGCGTATTACAAGGTCGTTTATTTCCCTCTTCTGCGTCCCTTCTACTCTCAGCAAGACCTGGCTAACCTCTTGGTGTTTCTGAATAGGTTGCTTTGAAACGTTTCGTCGACGATATCGCCATCGAAGTTATCGAAGCCAAGCTCATCTCCCAGCTTAATAGTATCTTTTCTCCTATCACCGTTACTTCTATGGCCGCCGATCTTGTGGACAGTATCGCCGGTGAATCTGAGGAGAATCGGGCGCAACGCGAACAGTTGACCAAGCAGTTGGACATTCTCATGAAAGGCTCCGAAACCTGCAAGCACTTCATCGGTGTCAGGGTCCTTGGTAAGAAATACACTTCCCCTTCTGAACTAATGTTTATGCGCTCGATAGGTACTGGTAATGGCACAGTAGCCCACCTGTTCAAATCTGCAAGCCACGATCCCAGCGACTCTGATGAGGAGTCTGACGATTCAGCCTTGGAAGACGTCAAGCTTCCGCCGGATGAACCGACAGAGATCATGTTCCACGGCGTCATTAGAGAGGAATGCTCTCCCGTTATAGAGGTCGCTAGAAAGGAACCCTCTCCCGCTAGAGAGGAATGGGGTGAGGAATGTGCTGCAGTTCGTGGGTCGCCACACCTAGAGCCTGAGATGGAGACTGGGTATTTCAAGGGTTGGCCGAGTGAGATTAGTGAATGAAGGAGCATACCCGAGAAAAGGACTTCCTGATAGATGATCATGATATGACGAACTTTTTTTTTACCCCCAGGACTTTACTGCGATAGGCATAGACTGGCTACCCAGATAGCGTAAGCTGGATTAATGATAGGTAATCGTCTGACGAGAGGAGGCGGACTGACGTAGTAATAGTCTAATATATACTATGGATTCATTACCTTCATCTTCCTCCTCCGAACCGGCCAGGTCTCAACTCTCAAAAGCTCAGACTATGGAACTATTTGTTTCTTTTCAGCAAGCACTTCCGGAGGGAACCGTTACCCGTAAATTTACCACTCTCCGCAACTTACAAAAGATATTGGACAGCCACGCAGATGCGGTAGTAGCGGACAAGACTCGGAACCAATATCTAATATTTACAGATATACCGAACGACAAATTCCCGGCTATAATGGCTGATTCGTTCCCCCCAAGCAAATTCGCTCGACTCTGGTATTCTTGGGAGACAGGCACTATGACAGTCAGAATCATGCCTACCGTAGAACATGAAATTCCATCAGGTTTATTCTCGAGCTACATGTACGAAAAACTTCGTGCTATGGGTTTAAGGCAATTGGGTTTAAGGAATGAATTGGTCAATATTGGTAGAACAACTTTTCGTTTCGGGGACTTTTCAAAAGAAGCCGACTGTTCTTGGAAACCAGCGTCGTCAACGCGAGGACCAACTCTTGTTTTAGAGATCGGCGTATCAGTTGAAATAGACGCCCGTGGATGGTTAGAGTCGACAGGCTCAACTGTTCAGCTTGCTGTGACCATAAATATCAATCAAGAAAAACCGGAGATCATTGCTCAATGTTGGGAGCTTTGTCCCCGATCGTAATCTTCTACAGCTGCAGGTCCCCAGGCATCTCCTTCTTTCGGTACTTCTTGCACACAGGAGGTCAGAATATTTCGTTCCAATGATACAACCGCCGTTACTAGTGACATAACGTTGCCCTTTCGAAAGGTAATGGGCCGTTTAGCGGATCCAAATCGTCCCCAAGAACAGGCTTTTACGTTTGATCAAGAAGAGTTTCGGGATATCGGAGAGATTGTTTGGACAGAACAAAGCTTTCTATAGTATATATGGGAATGAGAACATGGGGCGCTGCGGCAACCTCGTCGCTGTTAGGTGAGATTGCCCAGGCGGTAATAGTCTCTTAGGGGGCGAGGTAGGTAGTACCATTTAGCACTGACTGCAGTTACTAGATATCAATAATAATTTATGAAAAGGCCGCGAAAATAGTTGAGCATCCATTCTTCCTAGATTTATCAGACACGTACCACGTAACCTTGTGTTTCCATCTCATTCAAGAGCCGGAGTAGCTCAAGATTGTAGACGATCTTGTCAAACTTGAGGGTAGGCAGGATCATCCACCGATCTCGGGAGGTCGATGTGGCTACACGGACAAGGTGTGAAATTGAAAGCAAAGCTGGAACGAAAGATTTCTACAAATTTGGAAGGGCCAAAAGCTCTCACAAAGCTACAACCTAGGCAAATGGATGCAGGCCTAGTCACCAGGCCGAGGCCCGACGGTGAGAATAAGCATCCTGAGGCGACAAGCCTGTGACAGAGTTGCTGGCAGGAATCAAGCCGATAATCTCAGAGGCGTATGCAGCGAACTTGAAGCCACTTGGAAGCCGCGATATCGAGGTTGTGGTGACCAGAGGACAAAAGTTTAGGTGCAGGACTTATAGGGTTTCAAGATGATTGAGCGTTCGTCAAGACTACCCTATTGAGGTGCCAGGTGTGTCACGACTGTTATGTAAAATAAAAATGGTCCAGCTAATGAAAACACCATTAGAGAGATTACAGGATCCGGTGGTTTCACGATGACAAGACTCAGGACGAAAGAAGAAAGAATGAGGAAACAGGGAAACGGTCATCACTAGCATGAGACTAGGAGCTACAACATGATGAGGTGAGACACAAAGGCATCGTAATAGACCCTCAGATCTATGATACAAGGCCATCCTCGTAGAGTCTGGAGACTAAGCAGTGTTTCAAATGCAATCAATGAAGACCCAATCAATGTGCGGCCCTCACGAGACTCGGGACTGCCTGAAGCATAACGTAATCCACCCCCAGACGGGACACACCTTATCTCAGACACAACCCCAGGCGAGACACCCCATACAAATTTAAACTTTTGATCTCATTTTGTATGGGGTGTCTCGCTTCTCGTCTGGGGGTGGATTACGTTAGTTTCTCGTGCAGCAACGCGCTGCAACGGTGGTAAGAGCCACAGACCCGGAGGACATTGTAAATTGCCGCTAGCTCAATGGGGGGTTGCACGCTCAGACTCGCGACACGCTTGGTATATACACCGTCGGCCAGTCACTAGTGGTTGATGTGTATTCGATCTCCACCAGAAAGCACACCTTCGTTGTTGCCAATGGATTCGGGTCATAAGCAAGCATATTATATCCTCTGAAGGCAGTAAGTGGTCCTGGCTCGATTGCTGTATGCGGGCTCTTGAATAGCTCTTTAGATCATCCTCAGACTCGCCGCTTGCTCGTGAGGGCCGTTCGGTGCTACTCAGCTGCGTGCGCTTAGAGCTCATTTGTTGACTGAGACTTGGCAGATCCCTAAATTTATGTATCAATTGGCTCTGAGGGGTTTCTTGCTGGCTTAAGACAAGTGCTGGCCTGTGTTGCCCCTGGCTCCGGGCTTTGCAAGACCGGCGATGCCACCGATGGGGCTGCAGTTTGTGCGGCTGACGCTCTTCAGTTCTTCGGATAACCGCTGTCTCCGCCATTAGCTTCGCTCGCCTCGCTTGTATAGGCCACCATAGAAAAAGCCGTTGACACTGCGCTAGGGGGAGCTATTCTATTGGGGAATTTCAACGTCCATCACTCGGAATTGGGAGTCATCCAATCCGCAGGTGAAGCGCATCTCCTTACTGAGACGTGGAAGCGGGACCATCATCTAATGGTCGCCACATTGGAAACGAGGAGTGTTAATTGATCTCGTGTTTGCGTCAGGGCTAAAAGACTCTGCAAGCCTAGGAAGGGCTGACACAGGATCCTATCTCGATCGATATTCATTTTAATGTTGAGGCCGCCCCGCAAGCGCTTCGTCCCGAGTAAACTAGACAGGCTGAGCTTATTAGTTATATATACAAAGGCAACAGAGTGGTAAGAGGATGTAGACCCCCTACAGAGGGCTCTATGCAAAGGCCTTGAATGAATGGCTTGATGACTCTGGATCAAGTGATCTAAGAAACCATTGCTGGACGAAGCTCTGTTTCGGATTCTCGGCTCAACACACGCAACCAGTCAAATCAATTATAAGTCCATAGTCTGAGGAAACTCCAGATGCTTCCACTGCGCTGATCTGAGAACATGGGAAAGATTCTTCCCACACGCCCAACCGGTTCCTAGTGATGTCTCAAATAACTGCACCAGCGAGTCAGCTTGATATCTCACCTGAGGTCTCGTTGATTATTATGTAACAAGGCCACAAGCCCATGCAGCGTCCCGAATGAACTCATCAAGGCTGAGCACCGGACATAAAGGAGGATCTGGCGAGGGCTATCAGCGAGCTGTTCAGTAAAGGCAATCTGCAGCAGTCTTACGGAAAGAGAGAAGAGAGAACTGCTGACTTCCAGCCAGCTACAGGCCGACAGTCAACCGCATTATAAAACTCAATCTCCTTCGCGAAGTTGGTTGAAAAAAACGTGGCAGACCGTCGCAGATGTAGCGTAGTAGTCTAGTAGATATATCATACTGCGGAATCATATTTGATATGGGAGCTCGGAAGATGCGCTCTACCCTGTCAGCGATTGACTTTACTCATTGGCAGTGTACGGACAGCATGGAAGGCCTGGGGTGTGTAGTGTCCATGCTTACCTGGGTAGCCTGGATAATAAATATCAGCGGGCTTTCCGACACCTCGCATCCTGAATAGTGTGCTAAAGCAGAAAGGGGTTCGGTGATCACGTGGTAACGCTACACGTGTCCTTATGTATTTAGTCTCGGACAGCACTCCTGCTTCCTTCTGCTCCTTGCGCAACATCAACAATACAACTCCTGTCTCGTTCCTTGACAGGTTCCGCGCTTGGTGACATGGCTGCATGAAATACGTATGTATGTACAATTGTAAGACTCACCAGCTTGAACTTCGATGGCTTTGAAAGTAAATCGAACTTCCTGACGGAGACTGGTATCCCGCAAGGCTGGCCCCCTGTCCCTGATTTTATTTCTTCTGTAGGTATTCATAATAGCCGGTTCACCTTCTACCAGCTACTAACTAGTACTATCATAACTACTAGTAGGTAGTTTCCAACTTCATGAACGCTCCATGCCGAATTCAAGACTTCCAGCATGAACCTTTACTCTATCTTGCTGGTCACAGCATGGCGAAACCATTAGAATACTGATCGTGAGGTCGACGAGTGTTCATGATAGGGGAACGACTCACGAGTCTGTGCTTGAGGCTGGAGGGGGAAAGTTCATAGTCTGCTGTACTATGATAACTATATTTTCTGACACCTTGGCATTACATAACCCTCGTAATGCAATAAGCTTGATAGGTAAATGTTCCATGGAAGCGGTCAACCGGCAACGTCTATCAGGGACCATGCAGCGACGATCTTCTACCTAGATCTGCACGCAGCTTCGGGGCCAGTGAGCTAATGCAGGGGAGAGCAGGGGGACATGCATACCTAACTACCTAGGTAGGTAAAGTAATTATTGAAGCTGCCAGAGAACCTGCAGGGCTGCAGATCAAGTCCGAAGTCGGAAATCGCACTGTGCAAGTGGGACTCCGAGATCATGATCAGGCACTAGAGATTGGGAATGACCATTGACGGTATTATAGTAGCCCCCATCTTACCTCACCTCCATCCCTACTATTTACTCAAGTCTTCCTATGTATTTCTAGTAACTACTGTGTCTTGAGGCCTGAAAAAATATGTACCCCTGTGATATGATGTGTCTGGAGATTACCATGCATGGTATAAGGTTGTGCATATACGACTTAAGGTCATGAACCCTTTCTTCCGGAAAGCAAACAACAACGATTAATGACCTCGCTCCTGCCCAACTCGATTAGAGCTTACCTGCAGATTCGTGTTTCTTGGTAAATACTGATGGAAAAAAGCCCAATAGTATGATTCTAGGTCCTGCGTAAAGTGCGTGATGGATCAATCAGTCCATCCAAATGTCCAACTCTCTTTCATCGTTTTATTTCTTTTGTCCGAGAACTATTCGGCATACTAAACCAAGTAAGTCCGAAATATTGGGCGGGAAGACGACATGGGAAATTACTCAGGTTGTGAACTCGTCAACGGATATTGGAATGATATCTCATATCTCTCGTGTACTAGTAAGAACAGAAAATTTTCTGATTTGAGGATCCAATTCAACGTGATTCCACCGAATGAATTGCTAACTCTTTGAAATAGGAGTGTGATTGGTGTTGAATAAATGACTTCTTCTCGCTATGAGTCAAGAAAGGACACTATAGAGAGACAAAACAGTATGATGGTTTCGCCGATTTGTTACGGTCATCTACTTTCTCCTCTTCCATCTCTAGCATCCGTATGCACTTGCTAGGGAGTAGCATAACCCCCCGCCAGGGGGCTTTTTTGTCTCGTTCGTTTTTGATCATCTTGGCAATGTAGATCTCACGAGTTTCTGTCACCTCGGGGACTGTGCATCCAACAAAACCCGGCCGTTTGGTTTTTCATGTTGCAGTATATAAGGAGGAAAAAAGTCGTCCTTAATCCAACCTTCTTTTCATCATCCCTATTCAGCTGTCCATATACTTTTTTGGCCGAGTCCTCCACTCTCAGTCAAGCACTGTCATTTCAGAAGAAAATACACTCATTTTTCAAAATGAAGCTCATCACATTCTTTTGCACTTTTTTGCTTGCCACCAGCACAGGGTTTGCTACTCCATCAGCCGCACCAGCTGCCGAGATTATTTCTGCAGAAAGCCCAGCTCTTGATGAGAGACAATTGGGAAACATCGCGAAGACCGTGAACATATGCCCGACCATCGACGCCCTTCAGAACGTTACAACCGCAGTGGCTACATTGGTCACTAATTCAACTCAAGTCGCTCCGATTCTCAATTCTGTCCTCGCGGCGCTTAATGCAACTATCTTCAATGCTCTTCAAATTGTTCCCAGCCTTAGTGGGGCATTAAATGGAGCCAGACCGCCGCCTCTGGGTAATAATAATAATTCCACTCTAATTGGTGTTTTAGCACAGACATTTAAGCAGGTGAAATCGCTGCTTGTAAGTACTTCTTTTCTAACAATGTCAAATGACAATGGCTAATAATGTGTATCTAGGGGTGTCCTTCGTGAAGCACAAGAGAGCGGAATTCTTCAACTCATAGGAATAGGAATAGGAAAGAGAAGAGATGCCGAGGAAGGGAGAAAAATCTCGAACATCTACCTTGAATAAATGGCCTATTGCCCTCGTTCTTCGCCTAAGCTGACGATGACGTTTCGCCATCCTTTTCTTTCGACGTGACCACTGCTTATCAAACGCTTTAAAATCATTTTAATTTGACTTCCAATTTCCCAGTATCTATAATTGAGCCATTGACTATTATACTAGCTATTAATTTATCAGTATGTACGAATTCGACGAAAAGCTTGTCGTCGCTCTCTTTATTAGTGCTAAACGGCCATAGACCTTTTTTTCTTTTCTTTTCTTATTAGTATTTGGGCATTTGGGTCCTGTAAAATTGTCAGCATTGTTACTTATGGAGCAAATATATTTTTTACGCATTGGCCACTCTTTGGTTGCCATATTGGGCTTTTGAAAATAACATGATATAATAGATTTCGTGTTATATCGTGATATTAACAACTACCTAGGATACGCAAACCGAAGCATGATTATTATATAGACAAAGTGCAGTCAACTCTTAGCCTTTCTTAACAACTCCTTTTTGAAATATATACATATCGTTAATTGCGCAAAAAAGATTTCCTTAATCAATCCTTTTCTATTTTTAACGGCTTCACTGTCAGCACACTAACATTCATTGCTACCAACTTGAACAACGAGAGATCGCAAATGAACCCTCAAAGAATCAGATACATACAAATCTTACTTCGCTCGCAGTAATAAGTAGTAATAGATCCGTATATAATTATACATAGTATTTGGTTGTGATTATCTGACGGTAAACGGTCTCATCGCCTAATAACTATGATATGAATAGTAGCCATCATGCTTGTTCGATTGTACTAAACTGTATTGAACGGATATAGAGACATAGATATGGTACAAATGAGCCACAGAGATGAACTCTCCATCAGTAGAATGCGGCCAATACTACCTGAATAAATGCCAAAGGAAAAGCCTTCTCTATCTATCCGTTTCATCTAGGCGAGAATTTTCCAAGTAGGGTATCCGAAGAAAATCACATGCGTGGGTGGCTGCCGGAAATTTTTTGAATAGACAATAAGTTCAAAACAGAGTCGGCAACCAGATGGGTCAAGGACGGTGTCGCTATCATAAACCCAGGTTATTAATAGAGAGTTATAACAGAATGACATATGTACACCAAAAAAAGAAAAGAAAAGGAAAACCACACAGTTTTGTCTCAGCAATCGTTACAGAACATCCATAGTGTTTATGAGGGAGGGATAGAGGCGAATCGTAAGTATAACTATCGAACCGCAAATGATGGCATAGGAAGGTACAGACAAAGTCGAAGTCGTAATGCGGAATCGCAGGTGGAAACACACCCACCACTTAGGAGAAGTAATTACGGGGTATCAAGGTTGGTGTTATCGCGTTCGCATCAAAAGATCCATCCTAACACGACCCAAGCTCCGACACCAGCACCAATGCAAATGCCAACGACTTTCAGCACGGCGACCTTGTCGCCTTGTCTTGCTGCGCGGGTCAGCCTGCTAGCACTGCCTTTGATATTTGTCGAGAGGGAAGAGAAAACATCGCTCTGCGATAACGAAATCAGCTTTCCCCTCCCCCCGCTCGATACTCTACCAACGAGGTGGAAATGAAATGTAGGACGGGAATGGTGGCGAGATAAAGAGGAGGCGAAACACACCGTGCTGTCGATTGATTCTTGATTGCGGGCATTATCGTAGATATCGATGGTAACTGACTTTAGTGCAGAGGTTTTATGAGCGAGTGAACTCAAGAGAGCGTTATTTTGTCTGGATGTCCCCGGAGAGAAGAGAATCCATTAGTAAAGGCTATAAAGTAGGCTAGTATGAAAGGGACATACTGTTCGCGCTCATAGGCGTCACCCATCCTGATGGCGCAGATCTCAGAAGTCCCCGAAGATTACCTAGAAGAGTAGTCGGTATTCAAATAATGATCAAGAGTTTGTTGAGAAGAATAAGGCGGCTAATAAAAGGTGTTTTGCCTCAGAGACTCAGGCCCCAACCGGTGTGTTGCAGTTGGCTAATCACGTGAATAACTTAGATGACGCAGCACAACCATAGTATGTACATCGCGATTTTCTGATATCATATGATACCATCAGGATATGGGCGCGAACAGTATGCTGTTTTAGCCTCCCTTCCATACTAGCCTACTTTATAGCCTTTATTAGTTAACAGACTCTCGACATTACCCATCTGGCTATCTTCTCCGGATACCAGCTACTTGGAAAACTCATGTCTAGACGAAATGGATGAGGTGGATGGATAAAGAAGGGTTTTCTTTGGTATTTATTCAGGTGGTATTGGGCTCATTCTACTGACAGCTGAACTTCTGTTCTCAGGCGGCCATGCAATTAACTATATAATCTTCTCTGGATACCCTATTTGGAAAACCCTTGCCTATAATAGATGAAATGGATGGATAGAAAAGGCTCCTCTTTTGGAGTTTACATAGTATTCAGGTAGTATTGGACGCATTCTACTGACCGGAGAGTTCGTCTCTGTATATGTTTCTATCTCCGTTCAATACAATCGAACAAGCATGACGGCTACTATTCATATTATAGTTATTAGACGACAAGACTGTTTACCGTCGGTTAATCAAATCGTTCGATGGAGGCAACCAAGTGGCAAGTACTACCTGCGTATATATCTCCATAAATACTCGGCTGGAACTTCCTAATGATTAATGTTAGAAAGACAAATTAACTACTTAGTTCCAATACCTAGGGGCGATTGATAAATAATAGCTTCAACACGTTGCTTCTCACCACTTCATATAAAATCAGTGAAGGCAGATTGCAGAAGACTATCGAATACCTCTATGAAAGTCCTGAGTTAAAATCCAAAGAGATGGCACGAAAAGTCAATGATCCTTGTGATCGGCGTCGAGATCGCTACAGTATCATGGACAAAAAGAATCGCTCAGAACAAGATCCGACCATTTAAAGCTTGATATCAAAAGACTCTATATGACTGTGTTGATATACCTAACAAGCTAGATACTCCAAAGAGTCATCGAAACGCCGGATACTATCTATCTTGAAAGAAGCCCACTATATTAATCTATTATCCAATGTATTGCATAACTCCTTGACGAGTAGTAAGTACTATATTGGCTGAAGCACATGGTTATACGATATTCTGTATGTCCATATTGGGCATATCCAGATTTCATTGAAACGCTTGATTTTCTACAGAACAGCTGGGTGTGGCCAATAGCTAGTAGCAAACCCTGTGCTGGTGGCACTTAAGTTAACGTTAACCAAGCAAAAGGGCGCAAAAGAATGTGATGAGCTTCATTTCGGTGAGAAAAGGATTATGTATTTCTTTTGAAATGGCTGTGTTCGGCTGAGGGCGGAGTGTATATGGAGGAATCCTGCTGAATAGTAGTAGGAGTGATGAAGGACGACTTCTTTACATATACAGCAACATGAACAACCTAACGGCCGGAGTCGGTTGGATAGTTGACAGAAACTCGTGAGATCTACAAAAACGAGCCAAAAATGATCTCAACACCAATTCATCACACCATATCAAAAAGAGTTAACTACTAATCATAACTAACTTATGAGAAAGTCCGACGGAGGTAAACAGCCCCTTATTAAGCAATCTGATTTAGTGGAATCACGTGGGTGAATTATTGAGTCGAATCAGAAATTTCTCCTACTTACTTTTCTAGGTACTTACGAGAGAGATAACTATAGGTAGTCTAGTATGCTAAATAGTTCTCAGACAAATAATTAACCGCCCCCCCCCCCAACCAAAACGATGAAAGGGAGTCGGAAATGCGGGATTTGGACGGGCTTCTTTTAAATTAAATATTTTAATTTTAGTAGAGTCTGCAGGTCAGCTAGCGCTCTGGGCAGGAGCCTGCCAGGAGGTCATCAATCAGTTGTGATTCATGACCTTCGTATATGTATATTATAATCTCCAAACACGTCATAAAATAACAGCAGCTGGTGTGATTTTTGTCTCGGTTGGACTTTGAGATCTATGACTATATATACCACTAGCTAATCAATCACCTGATGTAGATTTTCTTGACGCAATCTTGTATTTGTTTTTTTTACCTAGGTATCTCAGTATCCTCAGACTCTGCGAAGATCTGCTGATTGCCAAGTGTATTGTTCCAGGGTATTATAATGCCGCCCTCGATTGGCATGTCACTCCTAACAAAAAAGTAGAGTATTCTACATTGTTTTAAGGATTCAAAGAAACAGGGTGCCCATTTACTTCTTTTCACGAAGCGGAACATGAGCAACTAGGAGATTAAATAGAAAGACAATATGAGTACCAGGTAGATAAATGTAGCAGTCGTCACAGCGACAAGCGATTAGACCATATGCACGCAGAATGCAACAGATAGGGGGGGGAAAGGTGGAAAGACCAGCATTAAAGAATAGCCCATGAGATGCTATGCCCCTAAGAACCGGACGCCTTTGCAAAAGCAATGAATATCACATAAATAAGCATGTATCCCATTAGGTGATGGCGGGAAGAACTTTAAAAAAAAGCAATGGGCACTGCCACGGCCGTGCAACTGGACATGACAGAGAAGCAAGAGGATCTGGGCGGGCCGTTTCCATTTCCCATGTGAATATTTAAAAAGACATGTTATTCATAGCCAAAAAGAGAAGGGAAGAGAGGGAAGGAAATACAAGGATCAGTATACAAGTCTATGTATGGCCAACAAGGAGACTGTCCGTGGGCCTGCTGAAAACTTCAAACAGCAAGCCCTTGTTCTTTCACCACATATCATCCTCATCACCCAACTGCGCAGCATCACCAATGGACGAATACGCAGCTCCATACGACTGGCGGGTTCCAGAGCCATATGCCATTCCGTTCTCGAGGCTTTGTTTGCTTCCTTTTAATTTTGGCCGGTGACGGTCGAGTCGGTCATCAGAATCAGGGTCGAACATTTCGGAGACCTCATGGGAGCCATCCCCATATTGCTGTGTCTTAAGATGTCAGTAATGGACCGGTCCTAGTCAAAGAGGGGGGGGGCGGGTTTTGAACCATGCTCACCTCCTGATATCTTTGGTATTGTGTGAACTCGTCCGGTTGGTCTTTGTTCTTCTCCTGCTTCTGTTGCGCCGCGGACGAGGGAAGCACCATTTGCGGGTGCATCTGCTGAACTTTGGCTAGATACGAGTACATGAAATTGCTGAGAAGGACCTGAGAGTATAGAGGCCGCCGGGGATTGGCAAGTTTGATGTGTGCCATTCGGTAGATTGCACGTTCTTCGAGTATAGAAAATCGGGTCCAATGGTAGTCAACATCAGGTCTAAGATTCCGAGCAGGGATCTCGGGAGAGAGATTACGCGAATGCTTCTTGTGTCCATCTCCACTGCTTTTCTTCTTGCCGCCGAAGAGAGAGGATAGCAACCCGGTTTCCTTGTCCTTTTTCACTTCTCCGGAGAGCTTCTTAGCGCTCTCCTTTCTGCGTTCTTCCTCCAGCTTGGATTCGGCCCGGTCAAGAACGAGGCTTTCTCGACCCCGTTGACCACCATCAATGGACGCCTGTAGCACATCCAGGCGCGCATTTTCATGCCTGTCATGCGCCTTTTCCATAGACGTCGTCTGTTTTGATTTCGACTTTTTGGATTCACTGTCTTTATCCTTCTTCTTGTCCTTCTCTTTTTCCTCGCTACCAAGCAGCCAATGCCAACTAGACTTGCGCGCTCCTTCTGCATCCTTCTTCTCTTTCGGCCTTTTGCCCTCCGGTTTCTTATCTTCCGGTAAGGTAGGAATGAAAGACAGGCTGTCGGTTCGGGTCGTGTTCCCTGGAATTGGCGACTGGTGTGAAGTAATGTCAGCAATCGTTGGTGGACTGTGGTTCGCCGGTTGCTTCGGAAAAGGCGGCCGCTTGGGTCGCCCGCCATTTGTCTCCGGGGACGTGGAGATCGGGGAGGTCAATGTCGGAGGAGCTTGGTGTGAGGATGTCCGCTCTGGAATATTGCCGCGCTGGACACTGGAGCCAGCAGATACACGACTATCATCGGGGGGAGTCTCAATAATCTGGGGCACCTTTTGAGCTGATGGGGGAATCTGCACCGTCGATCTTCCATTGGAGCTGATCCGCGACTGCCATGGCCGGGGTTGGGGAGACACATCTACGGGTTGGCTGGACTCTTTCAGTTCCAATACGGGATCAGTGGTCGAAGTTGGTGTGGTTCCTGGAGGCAGGACTAGACTTCTAATCGGCCCAGAAGGTTTCTGGGAGGGTTTAGAAGTGGTTGGGGTAGGGTCCGTTGCGACACGGGTCAACTTTGGTAGTGGTGGTGGCTCGTCCGCACTGATAACTGCACTCGATGATTCACCAGATGTCTTTCCCACTCTCTTCGAGTAAGGCAACCTCTCACCCTTTTTTAGACTTCCTTTCCGATACTGTGTCCTGGTAGATCTCCTGAGACTGCCACCAGGGGGAGCAGGTGGCAAAATCGGCTTATCCTCACTGGCTGCAATATCCAGCGCTTCAACGCCCTGGAGAAGCGACAAGGCTTCTTTGTTCAGCTGTTTCGGATCTTCCACCACGACCTCTAGGTCTTGGGCGTCAGGATTCAGAAGTTCTTGTCTGCGCCGCCGGTTCTCCGATCGCTTCCTCTCCAGCCTCTCCGCGCCATCTGTATAACCATTCGGATTGTCTATCTGTTTTGACAACATGGACCTCTTTCGCCGCAAGCCTCCGGCCGATCCCTGTCTCTCAACGCCCGAGCCGGCAGAAGCATCACTCGATCGCCGTTGGATCTGGTCGGCTTTACTTTCGAGAAATGTCTTGAATTCCTTCGGGGCCAGCTCGGGATGTAGACGAGCAGGCACCCAGAACAACCGAGATGCATCATTTTCATCCGTGGAGGAGGCAGGCATGGATGGCGCCTGAAAGTTGAACGAGGGTAGGTCGGGGTCTCCTGTGACATCCAGAGACATCCTCCGAATAGCGGCGAGATTACTGAGTTCTTGAGCGACCGCGGCAGGATTTGATTCATAATCGATATCGTTATGTGGAAAGGAGGACGTGGCCGGCTCGGTGGGGGATGGATTAAATGTGGAGGGAGAGCCATTTTCAGAGTTCCCTACAGTACTTGAATCGGACGGCCCGAGTGACGGCCCATTTGGCAGTTGTGCAGTATCATCCGCATCAGTGCCCGCCGGAGGTCCTTCTCTTTGGTGCAACCTTATGGGAGACTCCAATTCCCCACCGCTGGAAGACGGGGCCGAGAAAGTTTCATTCGGGGGCGACGACATATAGCTCAAGTGCCTAGAATCTCTCCGGTCGTAATCATCCTCATACATATAGCCAATGGTTTCGGTAACATGATGGCTCTCATCACTGATCGACAGATGCGGGACATGACCTCTTCTCGCCGTATTTCCCCCTCCAGTCTCGCGGGAACCCCTAGTGGCCTGCCACGAATGCACACCAGTCAGTAATGAACGTTTTCCCGACTTCAGGTCCAGTCGATCTCGTATTAGAAGAGGGGACCTCATGGGTCTTCCCGTACTGTCGACGACGACGACGACGAGCACTATCGCGTGCGAGCGGCGAGGTTAAACCCTGAATCCCAAGGGACCCCGCACCGCGAAGGGAAGCAAAAGGAATCATCAACATATATACAGTCCTGAGCTTCACGCACCTGCATGGGAAACGCTTGCGGGTGAGACCCTCCGGAGGGGGGTAGGCGACGATTGCTGATCTCGGTTTACTGCACCGCCTTCACCAAAACGTCGTGAGCACAATGGATCATCGAATAATACTGGCCGGGAGAGTCCAGCATACACATCCGGGAAGGGAAATAAAGTAGGACAGCCAAGGGATGAAGCAGAAGGGAACGCATCCAGAGTAACCAAAGGATATGTAGGTTGAAGTTGTAGCGACGGTCCGGTTAAACAAGGGGCGGGTAAGGTAGGAGTTGGTTGGCTGGGTTGGTTTTAGTTTAGTTTGGTTTAGTTTCGAGTTGGTTTTGTTTGGTTGGTTAGAGAGATGAAAAGAAAGATATGATAGAGGGAAGGGAGAGAGAGAGAGAGAGAGAGAGAGAGAGAAAGAGAGAGAAAAGAGAGAAGAGAGAACACGAGAGTAGGTAGGTAGGTAGGAATTAGTTTAAGGATCACAAACAAGACGGCCAGGCCAGGAAAGGGAAGGGGGGAAGGTTGAGAGAAGCTAACCCAGATAGAGATGATCCATCATCAGTTTGATCTTTTTTACCTTATCATAAAAAAAAGGGTGTGAACAAGGGAGAGAGAGAGAGAGAGAGAGAGAGAGAGAGAGATAGATGAAGAGATAAGAAGATGCTGATCACTGATGATAACTACCTACCTACAGCAGAAATTAATGTACCTAACTAGTACATGTACATACTATGATAGACTGGTTAGTTGATATGTATGACTATGTACACATCATACTAGTTACATCGTTATTGATATGATAGTACCTACATACTACTATGATACAGGTTCATAACTTGGAAGTCGATGATGATGGATAGGATTAGTAATATCTATGTTATATTTTATGTTTGTTTGTCTCCTCCATTTTTAGTGGAGGTTATTCTGATGGAACTTGAGCCATCATGATCGGATCCGCGTAGATCTAGATACCCGTTCCGCAATCCCGCAGCCCTATCATATCATAGTACAGCATGTTTAACTTATTATGTAATAATACTAAGCTCGCTTAATAAGACTATCTAATCTAATGTATGATACTACTCTATTCGGTTCATGGTGAGATCATGTGACATGGGGTGCTTACAGAAAACAAAAATGGAAAAGAAAAGAAAAGAAAACCACCAACTACACTACCAAGGTATGATAACGTTGGTAATGTTATGAGCATGGTTCGTAACATTATGGATAACCATTCCGAAGGTTACGGGTAATAGTGAATGTGCGTGGAATCTTCCCGTTGGGTAATATTAGCCCATAATGTTGGTAACCATCATCATAATGTTGGGAACCATTATCATAAGGG
>NPHW01004268.1:2280-16455 GCA_002240705.1 Elaphomyces granulatus
CGACCTCATAGTCTGACAGCAGAATGGGGCTCAGTATGATATAAAACTGGCCCACAAGAGCTTCAGGAACACACGCGAAGCCAGACCCCGTGAAGGAAAATATGTAAATACATAGAGGCCCGAGGGCCAAGCGGAGTAATCATAATAATAATAATAGGATTTAAGTGGGAAGAGTCTTGATTTATCAAACTCTCAAAACAAATACTTTCTCATCATTCCCAAGCAATGATATATGCATGAGATATGATAAATAATGAGCGAAGCAAAGTTGATGGTGTGGCGAAGGCGATTCAAACATTATTATTGTGGTTCACTATCATAGCACCATAATCTTCCGACTCTCCAAACGTATGCCGTTAAGTATCCTTGCTGAAGGTCCTACTATGTACCTTGCATATTTTTCAAGGAATGTTTTGGTATTCTTCTTTATGGCATTATTGTATACACCACGCCTATACATCATCGTGAGTCTTCCGTTCAGCCAACCCTGCCATGGCCATCTACATGGATGTCGGATGGTCCAGCTATTGGGGACATGTGGGTTCATAGAGGCCATGATCGAAATTATTAATATCTGGTTAATTTTGGGAGCCGACTGGTGTTGTTTTCCTATGGAATATATGAAAAGCAAATACATTAATAAAAAGGCCACATATCCTTCCTCAGCTATTACATTCAGGACAATTCAGCTTCTGTAAATTGATGATACCAAGCAGTACATAATAACGCCAGTATGGAGATCTTCGTAGAATCTTCGGGAATCTTGCTAAAATATCTAAAACAAAACAATGGGCAGCCAAGTTATGATCATCTTTCGAAGGACAATACCCCTAATGGCGACAATAATATTATGTAAAATGTGCAGAACCTGAAGTTCAGGGAGGCAGGTAATATATACAGGGAATGGTCCTTCACCCCGCTTACTCCTCCTAATAATACGGCGACTGAGATTTAGGGAAATAGTCTGCCCGTCCCGCGATGGAACAGACCATGGTCTGTTTTGTTGTTCTGGCCGCCGCTGATTGTTGATATTTCATCCGTCGAGTCGCTTGCAACTTGACCATCCGCGAAGGGGTTTTGAACCTGAAATTCATCCGGATTATATTGGTACCTGATGTTACCATTCCTTGTAGAAGCTGCGGTCCTCAGAGGCGGTGGTTCGGGCACAGGGCCAACTTCCGGTTGTGCGGCTAGGGGCGAAGGCGCCTGTCGCATATAGACCGTAGAGATTCCGCCGTCTAGCGGCGGCGACGAGCTGTTACCAACTTCCTGAGCCTTGCGGCCGGTTAGAACAGCTCGTTGGTACTTCGACGTTGCCACGGATAATTGATCATTGGTCTCAATCAGTGTCAGGAGGGTATTGTCATCGGGAGGCGGATTTTTGCATTGCATAAAACCTTGAAGCGACCTTGAGGCTGATTGGCATCGATCCGAGAACTCTTTTATCAGGTCATTACTAGGTATTTCGTTTGAAGGCGTCGACTGAATAAGCTGTATAAGGAGCGTGGCGGTCGTCTTTGCCTCTGATACCCGGGAAGCTAACTCATCAGGTGGAGGAAGGGTTCCAGGGCGAGAAGGGCGAGTCGTATTTTGTTGAGGAGCCATGTTTGGGCCGGGTTGCCAGTTCGGTTGCTGTAAGGACCGTGAATATGATAACGTTAGTACGATAGCAAAACTGATTTCATGCGAAAGGTAAACCTACCGCATGGGGCTGTTGGGCAGGGCGTTTTTTCTCGTGTTTCCACATTGCTATCAACGGCGCGAGGTCTCCATCCCCCGTTTTCTGTGTCTCGAATATGGTCAAAGTTTCACGTAAAATGTGATGCACGCTCGCATCTAGCCCTTCTCGTAGCAGCTCCTTGACCGTAGCGACAAACTTGGAGTCGATGTTCCGCGTAAACGTGTGACCGGGATTATCAGAAAGGATCCGGATCAACATGATTGCATTGTATTGCACATATCCTTGCGACTTGGCTGGATTGGAAAGATATTTGCGTATTCGCAGAGCAGCCTCTCTAGCGGCATTGGCACTAGATTCAGCAGCCTCGACGATGGCTGGAAGGTGGAGGTAGTCATCCCGCTATGAATATGGTTTCCAAAGTGAGTAAGGGATCTGGGCAATGGAAGGGGGAAAGGTGGGAGCAAAGCTATATCCATACCCCTTGATTCGGACCATTCCCAGACTCGCAAAACGCCGTCTAGGCATCTTCACGTCAGAGCGGACCAAACTGGACACAGAGGGCCACATGCGTCCAAGCACATACCACTTCTTTCAGCAATATCGCTTCCGGCGAGCCATCAGGGTATACCGGGTCGCTCCGAGTAAGTCTCAGGCCTAACAGTTGAACGAAAGTTGTTAGTGCACACTCTATTCTATCGCAACACCGTCAGGTAACTCACTCTTTTGCCTGTTCCATGTGCCTATTATTCGCTTCATGGCGCGCGCACTCGTGGCGACTATAACAATGACCTTCAGGTAATCAAGCTCCTCCAGAGGCAGTTAGTAAGTATATAACTCTCCGTCCAAGCCTAAGCTGAAGGGTCACATGAATCCAGGGTGACGCGGTCGAAAAGGTAATAAAGCCAAGCTTAACTCCGCAATGTTTGCGACGTCGACCTCACCAAGTGGAGCGTCGAACAAATAATGGATGATTGTATGTAATTTCCTGGACAGGCGTAGATCCCCCATATGAGATCTACGACCGCAGAGTCGCGCAGACCAGTGTCAAGTTTTCCAGACGTTTTAAGAGGCGGGTGAAATCAACCACCGAAGTTGTGGCGCCGGCGCAAATGAACCCTTTATGGCGGGACTGCCTCACAACATATTCTATATGATAATATAATTATTATATAAGTATATTATTAAAACTCTAAGATTAAGTACAAAACCATCGAATAGCCTCACTTGTACGCCTTTCCACCGTTTTACATACTCCAATAACTATGTCAGCAATATTAAAATTAATAATAATAATAGGACTAACGTCCGAATGCCTGGCGGATCTTAGCGTCAGCAAAGCGCTTAGTTGTCCACAAATCATCGTGAGGAATAAACATACATTTTTATTAGCCAGCCTAACTCTGACAATTCTGTCACCCTGTTAACTGAGGCAAGTCACCCTGTGCTTGCATCTGAATATGTACGCTACTGCACAGAATGCGCCCGACAGGAATGGCTGATAGGGCGGTCAGCTCAGGGCGAGGCCTTCGCCCTATCATAATTAATTTATGAGACTTGCTCTGAACTGAACTGAGCGATATTGGATTGCTCTAGGTGAAAGTTATGGTAAATATAAACATCAATTTCTTAATTCCTGTCACAATCCCCCTGGCCGAGGGCGGAAACGCAGGCAACAGCTTTTTATATTGACCACCATGATATCCGCCCCACCGTTTATGATAGGTTGCTCTTTTGAAGTATTGGCTGTTCTCTTTGGAAAGATGAAATGTCAATAATGTGCCAGTATGAAGAGAAAGCATACGGAATCATGTAATTTCCCAGAATAACATTCATTATGTGTTTGGATTTCCTCCAGGAAATGTCTTTCCTAGAAACATCCGAAAGTATAGTAACCCTCGATTCCTCGGGCAATTCAACAAGTATGATCCATGTTCAACTTACACCTGATGACGACTACATTTTCATTGCATTTTAATTCCCCTGCAGGCAGGCCAATCTCGTGACTGGAAACTCTCAATCTGTCCACGTATTCACGTGCCCCACCAATATATCATCGATCCTTCTTCGGGGTGCCATCCTCTGTGGACAGCTGATCACCCAGTTTGTGGTATTCGCGACTCAATCCCTCCGTCTGCTTTTTAAGAGTGGCGATGTCTTGGTCCCGAACTTCAATCTCTCGCTTCAGGCGTCCGATTTCCCCCGCATTCCCCGCCTCAGCGAGACGAGCGGAGTCCTTTCCACCAGCTTTCTTGTCGCCCTCAAGCAGTCTGATCTTGTCCTCGAGACGAAGGAGCTCCAGAATCATGAGATAGGTACGGTTTAGGATTAAGGAGAGAAAGAGCGTGAAGCCGCAAAGGTACATGTTCCGCTGGGAGTAGAATTTGCGTGCTTGGATTTCTGACCGATCACCAAGGGCAGCGGCTCTGCTGTTGGATCGAAGCTGTCAGATCCGGATCATAGAAAAAAAGGAGAAAAGCCGGGGATTGGAAATATTAAACTGACCCTCGGGTGGGATCCTTTGAATAGGAGGCAAGCTCCAGCTGCACACGGTACACACGATTGACACTATCGATAAATAAGATTAAGATAAAGATAAATGTGATCTAGAATAAATCATGAGTTCCTGTAGGTCACGTGGAAGGATGCTTGAGTTGGATCAAGGACCGACCCTCATTCCATGTTGTAGCTTTGCAATGACAGGACTTTCTGAGATAAAGATGAACATCTTCCGCTTGAGATGAAACGGAAGTGGTATGATCAGGCCTACGAAGACCAGGATCTCAATGATCAGAAGGAGAAAAACCTGTCGACCGATACTGTCTTTAGCACCATTGTTCCATCACGGCAGCATGCCAAAAATGCGTCCTTAAACGTATTGACAAGCATGGTGACATAGAGACCGCTGAGACTTACGAGGCTGTAGTAAAGTGTCATTTTGTCTGTTTGAGGACTTGAAAAGCTGGGAAGAAAATAGATGATAGATGCAATGACGTCTCCGATGCGGAATTTGGAGTGCTCGGAGGAAAGGCCACCGTTTTCGGTGGCACTTGACGCCGCTTTTCGTGGCCACGTGACACATCGCCTTGCGCTAAAATACTCACGTCCTTGGCTTATTACATAAGGTCGGGTCTCTGCAAGCTACACTTGTAAGATTGGTGCACACACAATCTAAGATAAATATCACCATCTCCCCAGGTTTTTCGCATCATGGAAGCTCAATCAAATACACGTTTTACCTTAACATATTACCAAAATTCTTCTAATCAAAGTTCCATTTTCTTTTATTAGTATTATTTTCTCTTGTGACAATGGCAATCCGAAATCGCCAACGGGGCGTCTCGCTTCTCAGCTTACAGCAGAACAACTCGTGCCAGGGATTCCTCTCGGTATGTGGCTAATGGAAATGATTCCATAATCACTGCAAGTTGATGAATGTCCTACCCCTGGAGCGACTTTCTGCTTGCGAAGTGGAACACTTTGACTATATTTTGATTGGCGGCTGGAAAGTTCCGCCATCACGAAGCTGAGCTCGATTTGGACGGAGTGGGAATTTCTTCGGCTTCTGTATCAACAAGAGATTGGGCGTAAAATAGACCAGGTTGTTGGCACAGAAATCTCCGACGTAGGAATTCCGTGGGACTGGGACCGACATCTCCCGGCAGTACATCTTGGGCTCATTGACGGATGAGTATGACCTCGACCTGTCGGTTAGAGAGAAGCCGACTCTGGGAATTGAGGACTTCCTGGTCATTTTACGTTACCACTGGTGTCTGGACACTGCCAGTGTGCCCCATGAACGCTACACCGTCCAGATGCCTCTTCTAATCCTCATGACAGCTTTTACAGCTTCCCGACCGGGAGCACTAGTCAAAAGCAGTTGCGCTCGTGGGTCCAATGAAGCTCTGCACTACCGGGATGTGGTGCTTCGTGTTTTGGCAAATCCTAACAACTCCAATGATCGCATTTTAGCGATGGAGGCGTCACTTCATTTCATGAAAGGAAGGAGGAATAAGTCCAGGCCGTGAGTCTTTCCTGTTTTTACAGAAGTGGAAGAGATCTAACAGATTTACCCCCCAAGCAGACCCCACCGACGCGTTAATTGTCGACGCGTAGTAGCTTACCCGAAACTCATGTTGCACAAACCCCACGAAAGCGTCAACGAGCGCTCACCAAGTCAAAATTGGCCAAGTATTTAATCAATCACGCACCGCTAATGCTACCTCATGCTAATTACATATGAATCCAGACCAATTAAAGCACAAAAAACCCAAAACCCTGTTAGCGAACCTCCAACCCAGAGCCTACCTCGGCCCCAAACGTTAGTTAAAATTCCTCGATTGAGCTGAGCTTTTAGCTTAACTAAGATTAGGCGCTCGGGGTGGCGAACTATATCCCGAGCAGCGCGTCGAGATTTTCTTGAACCGGCGTCAGATGTCGATCCTGTGTCTGAAGATTCCGCAGCTTCGTCTGGGCCAGAGGAACTAGAGGAATTGGAGGAACCAGAACCATGCCTATCCGAAGAACCGGAGGCGTGCCCCGAGACTTCTTCTCCCCTCCCCCATTATAACCCTCCTGTCTCGGTGGAAGATAGGCCGGGGAAACCTCAGAACGTGCCACCCAGATCCACCCCACTACAGCTATTTCAACTTTTTTTTACAACTCAATTCATTTCTGCTTTGGTTGAGCAAAGCAACCCTCGAGCTAGAGCTAGGGGCTTTAATCCTCTTACAGCGGGGAATTCTACAGGTATCTGGGGTGCCTTGTTTATATGGGCATTTACAAGTACCCTGAGATCAGGGATTACTGGAAGCGCAATATAATAGGGACTCGATTAGGTCTGTCTCGGGGCCGCTTTAATGAGATTCAAGCGGTATTCACATTTCGAAACCCCGATATACTCTCGATGCAGCCCAGTGATCCCTGGTGGTTTAGACTTGAGCCTTTGGCTTCTAGTATCCGCGATAGCTGCCAGCGCTACTGGATTCCAGGGGCCAAGGTAGCCGTTGATGAGGGTAGGATAGCCTACCATGGGCATACCCGCCATACCATTAAAGCCCTAGCTGAGGCCCAAGCCCTAGTCCTAAACCTAGCTCGGTGCCTACCACGGAATCTAGTTTACAACTTTAACCTCTTTACCAATGTACCCCTGGCAAAAGAGCTCCTCGAATTGAATATTGGGATGACGGGTACTACTACGAGGTGGCTTGTGAAGCTGAAAGAGCAGGGAAAGAGCAGGGGAAAGGCAATGGAATGGGGCGCTGTGAGAGCAGAGGTTATTGAAGAGGTTTGCATGGCAAGACAGTAACACTGTGCTAGGCATGACAACTGCCTACAGCCCTGATGACCTCGTTATCCGGACGCGAAAGAGACCGGCCCAAACCAGCACGAATGCCGCTATAGTCAGGCCTGTTTTTGGAGATGAATATACCAAAGACTTGGCTATCCCCAATCTTATCGATGCTTACAACCATCACATGGGAGGGGTGGATATAGCGAACCAGCTGCGGGCCACCTACAGCGCTCACAACCGAAGGCAGAAAAGGTATTGGAAGGCTCTTTTCCTGTGGCTGCTGGATCTAGCAATCACAAATTCCTACCTAATCTCCCAGTGGCCTTGACCTCGGAAACCTGATTCTAGGGAGCATCGCAGGTTCATGGATGACCTAGCCAAAAACCTGATGGATATGCCACTGGATCTAGATGTTGACCCACCAGCTGATATCGAGCCACCAGCCACCAATGTCGAGCCACCCACCAATGTCGAGCTATCTACTGCTGACGTCGAGCTACCTACTACTGACGTCGAGCTACAATCGATTGTTGGGCCACAAGCCGTTGACCCAGCCATCGAGTCACTAGATATCGAGCCGCCGCATGTCGAGTGGCTATCAGACCTCGAGCGACTAGACCCCGAGCGACTGGACAACATCGAGCGGTCAAACGTCGAGTGGGCAGACGTCGAGTGGCAAGACATTGAGTGGCCGGATGTCGAGCGGCCAGACGTCGAGCGGCCAGACGCTGAGGGACCGCTAGAAATCGAGCCACGGTCATCAGCGCTCCCTGAGTCGGCAGATGGGATAGAGGCAGGGAGGCATGTACAGGAGAGAAGGTCGAAGCGAGCATTTTGTGTATTGCCGGCAACACAAAGAAGATTTCAGACCCTATAAACACAAGATTCAACATGGGCAGGTTCCTAGGCCGTTTGGAACGGATGTTACTAACAGGATACCTAACAGCACGACACCTAACGGCCGCAGTAAAACGGGGTTATCGAATTCGAGGATCAAAAACTGTAGGGTACTGTGGAACCTACAACGTAGCCCTATGCCAACGGGGCAGTGCTGGCATCAGTCGATTACGTGACACTTCCAAATACCCTAGGTAACTGCACGTATTAAATCATTTCACTGTGCTTATAGGGCTCCAATCTTCCTTATGCTGCCGGCAATAAACACTGTCTTATAAGGGCTTCCACCTGTATTACTATAACTAAATCTAATATTCAATCTCTAAATGTTCATATTCGCTGAAGATAGCCGGCGCTAGTAACTACCAAGCCAGCACCCAAGGCTAGCGAGGTTCATTAGGCCCCTTCGGAAGAAGAGGATCCTGATGATTAGCAGCTTGCTGCTTCTATCATAGAATCTCTTAAAGGCTTGGCGGGTCCCGAGGACAAAATTTCGTCCCGTCGGAACCTGGCGATCTGGTTGGTCAGAAAAAGTAATAAATAAAAACACGCTTCCACTGCACGCGTCTTCCGTCAACCGCGACCGGGCAGCTTCAAGTGTATATCCTGCAGGCACTTTAGTTACAGCCAATTCAGCTGCTTTAGCTAAAAATGGATACCCAAAACAAACAGTGCTCAGATTGCAAGCACTCTAAGCCTATCAGTGACTCTTACAAAAAACAACCACCGGATCTGACTACAAAGGCGTTAAAAACGTGTGCAGAATGTCGTTCCCTCCGCATTAGATCGAGAAATTCCAAAAAGAGATCTCTCTAGCCTGAGGACATTGAGCCCGCTACGCCTCTACCAGCCAAAAAATTGCGAAATCTTAAACCTATCAGCAATTCCGAAAGCAGATCTCTAGAAGACGTTGAAATCGCTACACCTTCTCCAGCCAAGGTACTACCAGCCTCCTCTTCCCCACCAAATTTCCGCCGTGCCGGCGATCGCAGCCCAGGAAGAATAGCGAAACAAGCTCGAGATCGGGAGGCTCGGGGGAGGAGGAGAGGCCATACTCCCGATCAACAGGTTGAGCCCAGTCAGTCACCTGATAAGTCACCCGAGCCAGTGCCTGGCCCCCAAGATGATGACGCTCTATCACGACTTGGATTCTTGAGCCCTGAAGCTTGGGCGAAATTGCAGGCTTTCTTCGCCCAAAATGAGTGAGGAACGGATGGAGGAGTGTTCTCGATGTAGGGAAAAATGGTTCCGAATGAAAATAAGGGATGGTATATGTACGAGATGTCAGGGGAAAGACAAAAATCTGAAGGAGGGTGCCCTTTTTTCCTTAGTGCCGCCAACAAAATGGATCCTGGAGATAGCCCTCTTGGTATTGATGGGAATCCATTGCCAGAATTGACGTAAATGGAAGAAATGGCTATTGCTCTCTGCCACCCGCAGATAATGCTGAAAAGGATTCGGGGTTGCCAATACCAGTACACAGGTCACTGTTGTACATTCATGCAAAACAATGTGCGGTTTATCGACACTCTTCCCTCTCTCCCTAGTGAGATTGACGTTGTTGTACTGCAGCCGAAGCAAGATTCGAACCAGGATCATCGGTACCGACGGCAGTTCGAGAGAGAATTCCATGTTCGACGCTCGGTGGTTGAGACATGGCTTAAAACCCTGAAACGATACCGCCCCGATTACAGACACATCGCTATTTCGAACGACAGGCTACAGCAACTACCTGTTGATGGAAGCGTTGCGGAGGAGGTTATAGTCGTTGCGGAGGAGGAGCTTAGCAGTTCTCAGGAGGCCCCACCAGTAGATGGCGAGGAAGAAGTGGAGGTTGGTGATGCCCCTAATGTCGAAACTGTTATTGGTGATGGGGAGGCCCCGAGGCCCACAAGCTCAATGGTACTGAATCCCAATATCACCAAAACAGAGGTTGAGCAACTCCATGCTACCATTCAGGAGATTCGCCAGAAAAGGCTTCAGAATCGAGTGGACGTACCTGAACCTGAAATCCGATCGACACCCATTGATGAGATTAGTCGACAGATTCGTATCTACGCCATGGCGTTTCCTAGTATTTTTCCTAGGGGCCTTGCAGATTGGAACGAAGGTCGTCAACGCTCTGTGACGCTTGCTGAGTGGGGTGAACATCTCTTGCGATACCACGACGGGCGCTTTGGGAGACACCCCAGATTCAGGTATCTTTTATTCAACCAGATTATGAGGTCTCGTGCGCGAGGAAAATCTACCTACTACGTCAATAAGGATGCGGAATTAAAATGGATGGACCTTGATGCTTTAGCGGAGGCACTAGGCAAAGACGAATCCCTATTGAATCAAATCGTACGCCAGGGCAAGGACCTCTCTGGCACAAGACCTTTTTGGAAATCGAATGGTATGAAGCTACGATCAATGGCTGTTCAACTACAGCCTCTCTCGGCGTCTTTCATTACTTTCAGCGCTGCAGACCATCAATGGGACGACCTCCATCGTCACTTGCCCAACTATGAGGATTTCTCCACAGGCACTGAAGCTGTTCGCAACCGAGTCGCCTTCAAGAATGTTCAAGAGAATCCACATGTCATTGCCGCCTATTTAAATATTAGATTCGATACGTTCTTCAAGGAGGTTCTCAAGCCTACGTTCGATATCGTAGATTGGTGGAATAGGTGGGAATGGCAGTTTAGGGGTACGGGTAGATATATTGGAGTTCTTCTACTCCTGAGATGGAGGTTGAAACGGAGGAGCAGCGCCAAACCTTTGCTGAGTGGTGGGATCAGCATATCACGGCGTGCAATCCATCGCCTAATCGATCCCGTGACCTACGAAATCCAGCTTCTCTTCCTTTTGATAAGGTTGAGAATACGTCAGATTTCTTCGTATCGTTGGTTAATACTTTTCAACGTCACCGAAGTTGCAGAGAGGGTCACAATAAAAAGACGAAGGCTGTTAGGTGCCGGTACTATTTCCCACGCCAGTTGCTTGAGGCTGCTGGAGTGACTATGGATATTGATGGCAAGTCCTGGAAGTTTGCTCCAGGGAGAAACGATCCAAGGATGAATCAATGTGTCGCAGAGATGGTGATCGGTTGGATGGCCAATACCGACTTCCAGCCGGCCACCTCCATCAATGGCCTGATTGAATACGCGGCTAAATATTGCTCCAAGCTGGAGAAGGAATCGAAGTCCTACGGCGACCTCTCCAAGGAGGTTATCAAGCACGTGAGCTCTAGGGCTCCTGTGCTCTCTTTTACGGCCAAGCTACTCAATAAATTGGTTGGTGAGAGAGATTGGTCCGCCCAGGAGGTGTCTCACATTCTCCTTAACCTGCCATTAGTATCATCCTCTCGGGAAGTTATTACCCTAGATTGTAGGCCAGAGAATTCCCAGAAGGATGCGATTGAGATTAACGAGGAAGGTGCAAAGGCAAGCGGTCGGACTGCCTACGTCCGTTACAAGGATCGAATGCAAGGTCTCCACCGACAATTTGCTGATTTCGAAACATGAAAGTCTCATCGTGACGACCAGGATGATGAACTTCGACAAAGTGGAGAAGACCCGGCAGAGCGAGAGAGGCGCCATGGCGATCGTGAGGAACGAGAGCAACAACAAAGGGATCTCTTGACACGCCAGGAAACTCTTTCGAATACAACTCTGCTGCAGTGGCTTAAGTACTGGGACCATCGAAAGTTTGCCATTCGACCGCGAGCAAAACCACGGATTATACACTATTATCCTCAATACAAACCTGATAAGGATGGAGAAAAATATCAGGATTATTGCCGAATGAAGCTTGCGTTACACCATCCTTTTCACGCTGTCGAGGACCTTTTACTAATTGACGGTCAGAGGTTCGATACCTTTGCAGAGGCGTATGACCATTGTACTTTTTATCACTTGGATAATCACCGGGAAGAGGACTTTTACGATCCTGTGGAGAAGCCTACCCCTGGTGGAGAGGAGTTTGAGGATGATGAAGATGATTGGGAGATTCACTACCGGGATCTGGATGATCCACAGGCGGACTGGGAGGTTTTAGCTGCCAGGAGTCGTCGCAATGATCTCACGGTTATCGAGGATCTCGATGCTTTAGGGACTCGAAGTGTGGATCGGTACGATTGGAGCGATCATGTGCGACTCGGGATGGCTGGATATTCGTTGGGAAGAGGGCAAGGACCCCAGCAAGGACCTCCCACTGGCAATAATGGTAGAATTCGATGGCTACAAGGGTCCTTTTTGGGAGGATACCAGGACTGTTCCTGTGTTTCTGGCAACGACTCGGTTCAGGCACAAGAACCAAGACTGTGAACGCACCCAATTCCCTTTGGTGGTAGCTTACGCTATCACAATCCACAAATCACAGGGGATGACTCTAGAGAAGGCCGTACTAAACATTGAAAAAAAGGACTTCCGGCCGGGGCTTTCGAAGGGAGGGCTAATGTTCGAGACAACCTTTGACTATGAACGATTTCGAGTTACTCCTGGTCAGATACATAAGGACCGAGAGCTTGATTATTCGGTTAGAACTAGACAATGTATTTATCCCTCTTGAGTCTTTAACTTCTCCTTTTACTTTTGTGGGTTTAATTAATATTATTAATTAAAATGTTGAAGCTAGAAGTTCTGTCTACAGCCCAGGATTGGCGGGAAATATAAGAAGCAGCAAGCTGCAAATTGCGCGGGCGCCCCTGGTAAGGTTCTTTTGCGCTTTGCGAGTCTTCTTTATTGACTCGTAAATCATCTGCTCGTCGGATGAGGAGGTATCGATCCTTAATCGGTGTTAACGGGCGGTTTTACCGACTATTCGTAGCACCTACCTATTCGCTTCGCTCATAGGTAGTCCCAGGCTCAAACCAAAAAAAATGATAAAGCTTTGAGATTCCTGAGCAACCACCACACCTAGAGTAATTATTAATTTAAAGATAGCTCAAGTACTAATCTATTATATTGTATACATTAAAATTTATGATGGTGGCGGTCTATCGAGATCGTGCTGTGTGGCCCTAGACAAGATTGAAGAGGTGACTCAGATCGTGCGACCAAAATTGCCAATAAATCACCACCATCACACTTTTTTTAGTACATAGTCAATATCTACGATATATTGCTAGTTGAACTATATTTTACTCAGTTAGTAATTAATCTAACTGTGATGGTTGCTCAGGAATCTCAAAGCTTTATCGTTTTTTTTTGGTTTGAGCCCGGTTTTGCTGGGACTACCTATGAGCGAAGCGAATAGGTGCTACGAGTACTTTGCGAAGCACAATTCCCGCCTCTTCGAGGCTGGCGAATGATATTTGAGAGGGGTACCGTATTATCCTACTCTCTTCGACATCTGTCTCTGCTGATTCTGGTTGAATGGCCGCCTTATTGATCAGTTCCCGGGAGATAAAAGTGCCCCATTGAGTCTTGGGCTTTCCGCTTGCACCACAATACGGGGACCAAGCCCTGCAGGGCGACTTTTTGAAATTGAATATGAGGTCTGCGAGCAGGTTGAGGAAGTGGCCATCCTCAGAAGTCAGGACCAAGCAGAGATGGGTCCATATCTCGTGTTGGGAATTCCACATCGTACTCTACTAGATGAGACGTCAGTACTACTAGCGACATAATTCATCAAAATTTTGTACACTATTGGCCTTACCCGGGACTCGTTGTCAATTCTTAAAAAGTGAGCCATATACTATGCTCCAGGAAACCGATCTGGGAGAAAGAGTGCTGCACCGCGATTATACCAGCCTCATCGTGTCCTGGATTTTTCTTGCCCTCGTCCTTGCGTATACGTACTCGGTGTACCATGGATATAATTATATTTAGTACAGAATCGGAAATTGTGTTGGACGCCCTCATGGAGATCGAAGAGAGAAATAACTTATAGCGGGGAGTGCCGCCAGAGCTTTGTAAGCAAGTATTTATTTCTTCATATTTTTTACCTCAGTCCCCTCAGACGATCCAACCAAAAAAGGAATGGCGGCGGTAAGGTAAGGCGGTAGAGCGGAGAGCGGGATGGTACGACGAATTAGGTATAGTGTAGAATATATCTGGCAAAACCGTCACCCGCCGCCGCCCGCCNNCCCCCCGCCACTCACCATCACCATGTCGCACCATTAAGTCCATACATAGTCTGAGGAAACTGAGGTAACATCTTTTACTCTCCATGTCTGTTTTCAACTCTAACCTGATTTAGATGCCAGTCTTGAGAATATCTCAACTGTTCTTAGGTCTAAATCCACCAATGAGGCGGCATGCCGGATGAGGATAAACGCGATCCTCTTCGAGGGTATTGAACTAGAGCAACTGAGGCAACCCGC
>NPHW01004272.1:0-14541 GCA_002240705.1 Elaphomyces granulatus
TCATATTTATCGGCCAGCCCTACCGACAAGATCTATTTCTCAAATCCCACTCATACCATACTTCATATTATTCTTCATTCCTGGTGGTTTGTAGTTGACTGTCTTCGTTCGATCCCCATTTCTCGATAGTTTAAGTATTCTCCCACCATATGTCAATGGTCTCAATCCCGAGATCAGATAGGATTCGCGACTGTTCAAGTGCAAGGAGTGCAATCTGAAAAGGGAGAATGTCGTTTATAGTACTATCAAGCATGTTCAGTTCTATTTGGTTTCTTTCCCGTTTTTAGGTAAGCCTGATCATTATGCCTATGACCCTATGTCCACAGGAATTCCCTATGCTATTCTGTTTTGCGTATAGGAATCGGTTATAACTATAGCAATCTGCTGCATCTATAAGAATTCCTGATACCGCCTATACCAATATATTCTACTAATAAAAATCCGTTATACTTATAATAACCCTCCATGCCTCCAGAAAACCCCTCTGCCTGTATAATCTTCCCTATGTGTACAGGAATTCCCAGTGCTAATTTGTTATATGAATTCACTATTTAATCTTACTTATGAGCATCCCCTATGGCTACGGTTACTTATTTATGATGATCGACAAATATATGTAGCTCCATGTTTTTTTAGATCTTATATCCTGTTTACGTTCCCACGCCGATCCGTTTTCCTTAACACTATAACATTCCATATTACCGTCTTGCGAGGGTGCCCTATACCGACTAAGTTTTCTTCGGTGATTTTTCAATTACTCTGCTAAGAATGTAGCATTAAATCGTCGCCATATTGGAATTACAGAAATCCTCTTGTAGAAATCCTCTATGCTCACAAGCATCCTTTATGCCCTAGATTTTTCTAACATATATGGTACTCCTTATCTCCTGCAGTTGTTAATGCAACAAATGGCGGCCCGAAATGCCCCTTTGATCAATTTAGAGATACGTGTTAGCATTCTGGAAATACCGCTGCAAACGTTTATAAAAGCAAGGCGATTTGCCCGTCCTGTTTTGGAGGTGTTTAATACACCGAGAAATTTATCTCCACTGATTGTACTGAAGGTCTATATGCCTACAGTACCAGTGTCTCCCTTAACCAGTATATAGAGACCTGTCGGGCAACAGCTGCATGAGCGCTGATACGCACTATATTCACCATGCTCAGGCTGCTTAAGCCTTCAGACGGTCTCATTACACGCGTTGCATTGCCCCTCATTCTTTCTCGGGTTCATCGAGTCGAGCTTCTTTACACCAACATCTTGCTCCTGAGAATGCGTGTCCCCTCAGGATCCTGAGCCGCACGCGCCAAATCCGTAGATACCCCTAGGCAACGGACAATTACATCCAATATACCGAACAGGTCAGAGCGGACAAGCTCACTTCAAACTTGGCGGCCCCCTGTCACTGGTGATGTGTGAAGGACGACCTTTAATCCATCAAAGAATTTCTAGGAAGATAATGATGAATAACGTCTGAATGTATTCTGGTTGCAATCATACATTAAATGGGAAAGGAGCCCTAACCATCCGGTTTGGGTTTGGAAGAAAGGATAGATGGGTGACCACTGACGGGTGGGAGAAAAGGATAATAAAGGCGAATTAATAATCTTCATCTACTTCCTTTCCATGCGAATCAGGAGAATTTTTCTCGCGCCCCAAATATCGTACCAATCGTTGGCCAGTCGTGACAGAAGAAAGAGTGGTGACAGCCTCACTTAATGGAAGAGATCTAATTCAAGACGTGATAGTTATATATCATGATTCATGAACAGCAGTTGAACTTTACCACTTACTATTATCCTCGACTTTCAACAGGCCGGATTTCCGCTTTTCTGCCTCCCAGGTGCCCAATCCATGCTTTCATTTTCTCGCGACTATTGCGTCACATTCACTGTTGGGATCACGCAAGCAATGCGAAGAGCGCAGCAGAACATTGTCAATTCACGGAACGAGCTGTGCTCACTATAAAAGCATGAACTCTCAGATTTATTATTAAATCAGAAAACTTTGAAAAATATCCGCTTTAGAATTAGCTACTACCGGTCTGAGCTCCTGAGATAACTACCGAGGTAATGTTTTGTAACATAATTAGCCTATCAAATCGACGAACATCAAATTTTATTCGATTCGACGCCAAATCGAGTCGAGTCGAATCGAGATTATAAATTCGAATCGAACAATAATTTTGCCTGTTCGAATCGATTCGACTCGTCAAAGATGGGGATGTTTGTTTGATTGTATAGCTATATAGGCCTTGTGAATAGATAAGCCTGCTCTCCCATGATCTAGAGCTTTGCTTTTGCAAGCTCCGCGACTGTAAAATGAGTTGGTGCAAGCTACAGTACGGCCGTGAAATATATATAATGGAAGAGATGCATAAATATCTCGAAATCCACTTGGCCTTTTACTGCTATCCACTGCCGCTCTTCAGTAAAACTAGGGCCCGTAATGTCAATATCCATGCCCATTGAAAAGCGTCGTATCCCCTATCTGATGGCCAACTTGTTTTTGTAGCAGCTATGCAAGGTATGAATACTGCTGCTCTGTTGCTGCTACAATTATTCAAAAATTCTTCATTCCTTTTAGATTGCCATCTATATCTATTTATGACAAGCATCGTCAACGAAATCACCAACCCAACAAACACCATCTCAGACAGACTTGCAGCCCAGCATAACAAAACATACAGTTGACAGAAATCATATTAGCTACAGGACACGCGTAAGTTTCAAGAAAACAAAAAGTGGGAAAGCAGATGGGCAGCTTCAGATCAGACATCGAGGCATCTCACTCACTACTCTCTTCTTCCTCTTCACTATCATCTTCATCCATGCCTTCGGCAGCTGTGACAGTGAAGGTCGGATCCTGATCCACCCCAACATAGCTGTCACTCATTAAATACAGTGTCAGTTCATGCTCTCCAGGGGTAGGCACGACGTATTCAAGACGCATCTCTAACTTTCGTCCGATAGTGACACGTTTAATAGCTAGAAGACTCTTCGTCTTCTCTTCTCCCACGACCAGCCACCAATTCTCCATCTTCTTGCCCGGGTAAAACGGCGAGTGAACAGTCGTATCAGGCTCGTCGTCACCCTCAACCTCGCGCTCAATCTTGATTTTCAGGTATGCTGGCTCACCAGCTGTGATGTTGTCGGGGTCTTCTACCTTGAAGTCGAGATCAACATTGGGATACTTGTCATTGGTGAAGGCTGCCGCCTGGGCGAGCTGCTTATTGTCGAGCCCTAATAGCCGGATCAGGGCCGGGTACTCCTTGTTATCTGATGGATCCATGGCCTCCATGAACTCAAAGATATCATTGATGCTGCAAGAAACACGGCAATTAGCACGGATATTAGTTTGGTCATCCGAGTTGAGAACCTACCGATACTCATTGGCTACCTTGACAGTCTCAGGCGTGAAGTGCGGAATTTGTTTGAGAGGGCTGTCTCGGTCCCACATGGCCTGAACCACCATTTGTGACATTTCCATAGCGTTCATGGCGTTCAAGTGGCCCTCTGAGGAGAGAACATCTACACAGGCGCTGAGGAGGTTGAGAACTTTACTGGCAATTACTTCCTGGTCTTTAGCCAAGTCAATCGGAAGAGCCATGCGTGAGAAGTGGGCCTGAAGCAAGACAAACGCTTTGAAATGCGGCGAATCGTATGCGGGTTGTGACATCTTGACAGGCACGCGATCGTACACTCGACGCAAGATATGGTCTTCATGACGGCGCATCTGAGTGGACTCAAATTCCGTTGCCGACGTCACAATTTCCAAGATTCCCTTTAGTTTTGTTCGAGCAGAAAGTGACAAAAGGAAGGTCTGCATCGTGACAAAAGAGATATTGTAGTAGGCAGCAATCATCGCTGCGTTCAACGGGGAAATGCTGTCATCGTCCTCATCAAGGTCAATGATCTTGGCCTCCGATAACTCCTTGAGCGTATTCTCAACCAACTCCGATAAAAAGGCGCTTAACCCATCATGGCTCACATCGCTGAGGCCGTAGAAGTTCGGGTTTGCAAGCAGGCGACGGTAGAAATATGTATACGTCATCCAATCTACTGCATCTTGAGTCGACGAGATCGTCTTGGTACTTATTTCCGTGACAAAGGCGTCATGAAGATAGTTTTGAAGATGGCTCTCAATAGGCAACGCTTCGTTGAGGAACTTCTTGTAATAGTCTCGCTTCACCTGGGGCACCATCAAAACGCCCCTCCCGGACTTGTCCTCCAAGGGCCTCGAGGCTTTGCCAAACATCTGCAGGATTTCACTAATCGGGTAGTCGATATATCGATGCTCACGGCCTTCGAAAAACTGTGTACCCATGATGACAACCAGATGGGCGTTGAGGTCGATCTCCCAACAGATATCCCTAGAGGCAATCATAACCTGTATTACACCTATCCTGAAGAGATGAGAAACGATGCGCTTGTCACTTGGGCTAAGCGCTTCATGATAATAGCCAATGCCATGGGAGATGGACTCCGCAAGCGTCCGCTCGTAAATTCGGCTCAAAAGCGGAGCAATGTCTGCAACATCGGCGTGCAGGAATTGGTCCTCATTGCCATCAGCGACACAAGCAGCCAAAAGGTCCATTGAGGTTGAACGAGTCTGTCTCCGATTTGGAACAAATACCAGAGTCGGCTTGTCTGGAGACAGCTGTATGATGGAGAAATATGCGGGTTTCGCCATGGCCAGCATGAGGGATGGGAAATGAGGAATGTTGAAAGACTGGATATGGAGTTCAAGCGGTACAGGACGAGCATGGGGACTAAAGTTGTAGATGGTGTGCTTATTTGCTCCAATCCATTCACCAATATCACGAGCATTCGAAAGAGGAACGCTCAACCCGATAATGCGCATATCATTCTCGGTTTGTAGAGCAATGTAGTGCATTCTGGACATGACAACTTCATAGATATATCCACCATGGCCTCCAAGCATGTGGAGCTCATCGCCAATGAAGAGTTGTACGGTCTGCACATTCTTGCGTCTTTGCCACTGCCGAGAGAGGACATCCCACTGCACAGGGGTGGCAAGAACAAGATCGGCCTTTTCGAGAAGCTTCAGGTCGGCCGTTGTCTCCCCGGTAAGCTTAACAATCGTCCTACCACCGGAAAGCTTACTTAATCGCCCCTGCCAATCTTCAAATCTCTGGTCTATGAGTTGCTGGAAGGGAGAAATGTAAACAGCACGTCCACTATTTGCTTTCGACCAATGACGCAATAGGGCAAACTCAGCGCAGACGGTCTTTCCACTGCCAGTGGGGGCGCCCAAGAAGACGTTGTCGTCAGTGTCAAATAGTGACTTGAAAACCTGGGTTTGAATCTTATTGAAATGCTCCCACTCTGGATATAGGTGCTGATATTCTTCTCGCTTCAGCGCCTTAACAGGCACTCGTTGCATATCTAAAAGCGGAGTATGAGGCGGAAAGCGCTCCGGCAAGATCAGTTTCTGAAAGGAAACGGCAATTCTCGTCTCAGAGTGCATCCAGCGGTCGGAAACTAAGGAGATGAAGTAATTGGGAGGCATCGGTTCCGTAATGGGGACGGTGAACTCGACGAGGTGCTCATTCACTTCAGCTAGTGCATGTTCCTTACGGAGAATAAACTGATCATGAAAGAGGATTTCCTCGCCGTCGCAATCCTCAACGACGATCCAAAAGCTCTCGGCAACACCGTGCAACAAATCATCCCAAGTAAAGCTCGGTGTAATGGTGAGTTCAACTCGAAGCATCGACCGGGTCATTGGTTGAACTTGTGCCTGCACCTCTAGTCGTGGAAATTTGGTAACAAGATCGCAGACAATCCTGCCGGCTTTGGGTACTCCAAGGAGCTCGCCCATGCGCGGAGGGTCGAGGTCAAAATAGCTGGGCCAGGGCACATCGATTCTCTCGGCCTTTTGAAGGATATCCCTCGGACATGAGGGAAACTGACGAAGCGGGGACATCGTCGGCCACATGCGTTTCTCTGCCATCTTACAGAGATCTAGGGCGGTCTTGGCAACAGAAGCCCATCCCTTTTTCAAAGAGATTTCGAAAATTGCTCTCAGAATCCGTCCAGCCGACTGAGTGACATATACCATATCAGCCATCAGTGCAAGGCCTTCCAGCTTGAGCCGAGATATAAACGCCTGTAGGAGAACATTGATCTTCGCATGAGGCTCTTCAATTCCTTCCTTAACAGGGATGGGTACACGGCCAAGTAATTTTGCCAATTCCAGCTTCTCATCTTGTCGAACCGGTATATATTTGAATTCATCACTCAGAGAAAACACGCGGAAGAGTTCAATTGTGCCGATCATCGGCTGGAGATGACGGTTGTACGTCGACATTGAATTGTGACTGATGTAATAATGAGAGGAAATCCGTCCTAGTTCAGTGGATTGTAACTTCCCGCTCTTCTTATCGTACTTCGCAAGTCCAGCCCTCTCCAGGACGGTGGCAGCAGAATGGATGAGGTCGACACGCTTCTGTTCCAGTGCCTCATCGTCTGCATAGTCGGTGCCGACACCATAAAGGCCTGGGAAGCGAAGCATCCTAACATAGAGATACGAGTAGCCCAGCCACTCAACACCTTCATCCCTGTTACGGACATTCCCAAGAACTATTTCGGCATTGAGGTTGTCTGCAAGTTTACTCATCATCTGACTTTCAATCGGCAGCTGCTGATTAAGTAGAGAGAGGTAGTATTGCATCTCGTTCTGTGAGGTGATAATGATGCCCTCGCCAAATGTATCGTATTGAGGCCGGCCGGCTCGCCCCAACATCTGTAGGACATCCTGAGGACTCAATTCAACCCAACTGCCCTTCTCGGGAGAATATATTTGGGTGCCTTTAATGATGACAGTGTGTGCTGGAAGATTGACACCCCACGCGAGAGTAGCAGTACATACAAGAACTTGAATGCTGCCGTCACTAAACAGCGCCTGGACGGAGTCTCGATCAGCCAGGCCCATCCCAGCATGATGGATAGCAAAGCCGTACGGAAGCAGGTCTTTAAGCGATGGGTCATCAACCGACTCAGCTTCCTCAGCCAAAATAGCCCTGCTGGCAGCATCACTTCGCAAAATTTGACCAATAGTCTCCATCTCCAGGGCTTTGTCTCTGATGTATCTGGCCGTCTTCGCCGTTTCTTTCCGCGAGTGGACAAAAATGAGCATCTGATTGCGATTCTGGCCTACTTGCTCAAGGACCTTGTTGTAACAGACATCATTCATCGTCTTCAATTGTTTAATCGCCTTCTTCTCGGTAACGCCGATAAACTCCTGCTTCAATGGGCATGGTCTGTACGAACCATCGAAATGAAACAATGCTCTTATCGGGTCCACATGCAGGAAGCTGGCAACGTCCCGATAATTCGGGAGGGTAGCACTTAGCCCGATAATGCGGATAGGGTCCCCGGTTTGCTCAATTCGTCGAATGGTTCGAGAGACTATGCTTTCAAGAACGGGCCCACGATCATCATGAAGAAGATGGATTTCATCGATGACAATCAAGCGTACCAGTCTGGTGTAACTGGCATCCGTGGCTTTCCTGGTAATGATATCCCACTTCTCCGGAGTCGTGACGATGATCTGAGTGTCTGCAATTTGTTGTTTTGTCAGTTGGTGATCCCCAGTCAGCTCCGAAACCCGGATACCATAAGGCTCTAGTCGCTTTCCAAAATTTCCCACTTGCTCTTGAACCAGAGCCTTCAATGGGGCAATATACACGATCTTGAAGTCGTCTAGCATGATCTCTCCGGTTTCGGAATTTCGGTTCTTGCCTATTTCGCGCAGAATTGTGAGCATGGCAACATTGGTCTTTCCTGAGCCCGTCGGAGCACAGACGAGCATGTTCCCATCCTCATGGAAAGCCACCGGATAGCATTTCGTCTGAATACGGTTCAACTCCTTAGAATTGCCAAAACCGATCCGGGCCCAATCTGGCAGTTCTGAAGTTGGGATGTTCTTCTCACCCGGATCCCTCTTGGGTTTTGGGGCCGGTACGTGAATCTCTTCATAGCCCTTGAAAGTTCGCTTCGTCGAGCCTTGTGGGAGCTTGACACTAGGGTTTGTCATTAGATGGTTTCCCTGACTGAACACCAGGTGTTGGAGATTAATGAGTCCCTTCGGTTGTAAGCCACCAACAAGGCCACCGTCCTTTGGCTTTTCTTGGGAGGAAAGTTCCGTGGCAGAAGGGATATCAATGTCCATTAAATCTATCTTCATCTTCTTGCCTGGACGTCCTATATCATCATCACGCGCTGCTGCTCTACCACGAATCTCGTCAAGAACAGCTCGGTGACCTGCTTCAACCATTTCGCTTTCCACGAGATAACGCGCATCAGCGTCGTTCTCGACTCTGTTCCAGCGTGGTACCCAGACAATCTTGGCGCGGTTGATGACCAGTTTTGCAACGAGGTCGGGATGTTCGTAATCGAATAACTCCATTAAATCGTTCTCAATATCTCGGAGTGGCTTGTCGGTCCCATCTTCGGCTTTGCCACTGAGGATAGCCAATGCTTGCCTGGTTTTCTCATTCCGGGTATGGTCATCGGATATGATAGAGCCGACCTGGCGCTGCAGCCAGTACTCATCAATCTCCCGGGCTAAGACGATCTGTTTAACTGCTCTTTCCCGCTCTTTTTGCCCCTCTATACCACTATTAAGTACCATCTCATCGTCTTCGAGGTCCGTCTTGTCGGCGCCAGCGGTCGCAACCTCTTCCGCACCGGGTCTCTCCACCCGATCAGAGGACTCCATCTCGTCAACCCCATCCTCATCCTCATCCTCGTCTTCGTCCATTCCATCCCCGTCTTGAACCTCGTTCACCATTCGCATCCCATTTTCGTCTTCGTCAGACTCGTCAAAAACCACAGCAACGCCTTCTCGCTCATCTAACTCATCTCCATCTGCAGCTCCTGTGCCATCTTCCACGTTCTCATCCTCATCCTGAGCGTTATAATCAGTGATCTTTTTCCCTAGATTGACGAGTTCGTTGAATTCTTTCGGACTCATGGAGCTTCCAAGGAGATCATCGACCTCTTTCTTTTTGTCGAAATCCTTCATGTTTTCGTCCTTGAGCGTCTCCAGGATAGCATCCGCAGCGCTTCGGACTACTTCGTGAGAGACATCCCCTAAATGATTGGCTGTCATGGTGAGAATTAAATCATATGTCGCCCTAGTCGCCTGCGTTCTGGGACGATACTTCAGGCCCTCGATAAGCAGATCGGCAGCAGAAAGAATGCCAGCGCCTCGAAGCTGGCCTGGTTCTCCGCGCTTGCGCTTCTTCTGTTCTCTTTCGAGCACATCCTCGCCCTCACGGATCGCACCTCGCTCGATCGTTGTCGGGCCAACTTGCGCCTTCTTGCTCTTCGGTACTTCATCGCGAGAAACTCTCGCACCCATATCTCTAATGTTGATACGGCCAGCTAGTGATTCAGGATCCCCGGTCGCCTCATCTGTCCGGCGAGTGATAAACCGGCGGTCCGCCTGGAGGACCAGGTTTGACATCGCCGAGTACTTGTACTGCGCGACATTGTGAGGGTCCGTCATTTTCGAAAATATTGCGATGATGGTCCGTTGAGATGTTCCCGTTAAACTTGGAGTCGGTCGGGCGAAACGAAAGCTCTTTGACTTCACGGAGGGCTAACCCGTGTTAGAGATGCGAAACAATCACTTGTCAAACCAGATGCATCATGGGATGGAATGTTGTAGTCCGTTACTGCCTGCAACTAGCTGTTCCAAATGTGTAGTGGTTGCTATTGTGGTTGTCATAAAAGATCTTCATTTTTATGTTAATATCGAAAAATTTCGGTGGCAAATGCGGTGAGCTAGGCGGTGAATTTGGCGGTGGGAGGCCTCCGAGTATCAGACGGCGAAATTACGCAGAGACAAGATATCTTTCTTTTACTGCCAATGCCTGGACCATGCCATTTCAGCTTGCTCAGGCGTCCCTAAATCTCTTTGGTTTACGGTGCGCATCCTGGAATTCTGGTGCTGTGTACTGTCGCCTTTTACTCCCTTCTGCAGGCCACCAAGTGCGACGCTCTGACAGATTCCCACCTCCGTGGACCCAGGGTGCCAGAGGTGCGAAGATAAAATCGACATTCAGACTCAGAGACTTACCACAGGGGACTCTCAAGCTTGAACCATACAATGATGGTGCAGATGAAACACCCCGATACCCAACAGTGGTGCAGGGACACCGGAATCACATGCAGAAATTCAAGAACTGTGTGGTCTTGACCCGTGTTGGAAGTTTTTACGAGGTAAGCTTACTGCTTCTCTATAGCCAACGGATTAAGGTAAATGACAAGTCATGAAAGTGTATTGACTGCCACTAGATGTACTTTGAACAAGCAGAAGAGTTAGCCCCTTTACTGAATCTCAAGCTAGCGTCCAAGAAGACCAGCGCAGGCCCCGTTCCGATGGCTGGCTTCCCATTCTTCCAGCTCGACCGCTTTCTGAAGATTTTGGTGCAGGATCTAAATAAACACGTGGCTATTAGCGAGGAGTTCGCGAATAATGCAGAGAACAAGGCACGATCGGGAAGTCTCATGTTCGACCGCAAAGTTTCCCGAGTTGTCACACCAGGCACACTGATTGACGAGAAATTCATGGATGCCTCTGAGAACAATTTTATCCTCTTTGTGCACCTGGACCCAGATGGCTTGAGGAAGAACTGGAAAGGGCGGGAAGATACATCACCTGGAACCCATCTCCTATCGGCCTCACAGCGTGTCGGTCTGTCCTGGATGGATCTTTCTACTGGCGACTTTTTCACGCAGTTAACCTCTTCCCAGATACTACCCTCCGCTATTGCGCAGATTGGAGCCCGTGAAATTGTGATTAACCGAAACATCAAGGACATAGTTGGTCAGGAATTGCAGATGCTAGTCGGCCGGGACCGCCACCTTTTAAGCTTCTTAGACGGCCCCAATGATATTATCCCAATGTCAGGATGGACTTCCATGCTGGAAGCACCGATATCTTTGGAGGCTCAGTCCATGTTCTCTAAGGAGGAAGTTGCTGCAAGCTACAGTCTTTTGGAATATGTCCGGACTCAGTTACAAGGGATCAGCATGAAACTTCAACCGCCTCGCCGTAGACATTTAGACGAGTCGATGAACATTGACCGCAATAGCCTCCGGGGTTTGGAAATCCTGGAAACTTCGCGAGATGGCTTGGGTAAAGGGAGCCTCCTCCATGCAGTCCGGCGGACATCTACCGCGAGCGGTGCCCGCCTTCTAAGAGATAGATTAAGTGTGTTCTCCTATCTCCCTCCTTAAATGCATAAACCCTCTCCCACTCCTATTTATCTGCATTAGAGAACTAAAGATGTCCAAGCTTCACCGTCGACATCAATACCTGTCATCAATGAACGCCTGGACCTTGTTTCTTTCTTCGTCCAAGATGAAGACTTTCGCGACAATATCATCCTGTTGTTGAAGCGGAGCTACGATGCTCAGCGGCTAGTACAAAAGTTCTCTCTTGGGAGAGGCAATCCGGATGATCTTATCTGTTTGTCGAGATCGATAGAGGCATCGCAGGAGATCAGGAGAATTTTGTTGGATCGCACCACTTCCAGTCCCGGAAAAGGGACATCAAACAGCTCCCCCCAGGTCAACAGTCTTACTTCATTGGTAGGCCGTTTCAATCTAGACGACCCTGCCCAGCTTTCTGACAAGATTTTGGCCGCTATCGATGAAGAAGGCCTTTTGATGAAACAACGGATCGAAGACAGCAATGCGGCCGATGTAGCCGAACTTGCAGAGGCTGTCATCCTCAATGAAGGTCTGCCAGAAGAAATCGAGAACATGCCTCGGAAGCTCCGCTCCAAAACTACGGGTCGGAACATGGAATCAGAGCCCGGCGATGTAGATGGCTGGATTATGCGACGCGATGCCAGTGTGACTCTGCAACAACTACATGATGATCTCGATGCCCTCGTGGGGGAGAAATCGATCTTGACGCAACAATTACGTGAAAAAGTCGGGTCTCCTTCGTTGTCGCTAAAATGGACACCGGGTCTAGGTCATATCTGCCATGTCAAAGGAGGCAAAGTGTCCCAGCAAGCTCTCGAAGAACTCGGAGTTACTCGGAATGTGTCATCTACCAAGAGTACCCGATCATTCTACCTACCTTCTTGGTCACACCTTGGAGCGAGAATCGACCAAGCAAAGGTCCACATCCGCACCGAGGAACAGCGGATTTTTGAAGAACTACGGCGTCTTGTAGTCCTGAATCTTGTGAAGATTCGTAGAAACGCCGCCGTTATGGATGAGCTCGATGTGGCGTGCTCTTTCGCTGTTCTTGCGAGGGAGCAGCAGATGGTGCGTCCAATTGTGAACATCAGCACCACCCATAAGATTGTCGGAGGCAGACACCCCACTGTTAGACTTGGCCTCGAGGAGCAAGGCCGGCGGTTCGTAGGCAATGACTGCTTTCTCGGAAACCCAGCACGTCTCTGGCTTATCACCGGACCTAACATGGCGGGCAAGAGCACATTTCTGCGGCAAAACGCCCTGATCACACTCCTGGCGCAAGTCGGGTCCTTCGTTCCCGCCGAGCATGCTGAAATCGGGCTCGTCGACCAGATCTTCAGCCGCATCGGGGCCGCAGATGACCTTTTTAGGGATCAATCGACGTTTATGGTCGAAATGCTGGAAACAGCTGCCATCCTGAAGCAGGCCACCTCCCGCTCCTTCGTTATCATGGATGAAGTCGGTCGTGGCACGACTCCCGAGGATGGCACCGCGGTCGGCTTCGCATGCCTCCACCATCTTTACTACGTGAACAAGTGTCGTACACTGTTCGCCACACATTTTCATGCCCTCGCCGATATGACGCAGGACTGGAAACAGAGGGGTGCGTACTGCACCGATATCAAGGAGACCCCATCAGGTTCTTTCTCCTTTGTTTACCGGCTCCGACCGGGTGTCAACCGCCAATCACACGCGTTGAAGGTCGCTCGTCTTGCTGGACTACCCGAGCTCGCCATTGATGTGGCCAGGGACACGTTGCAGAGCTTACAGACCACGTAAATAGACCTTGATATACCTGAAAAGTCTGTTCTTGCGTTCGTAAGCACCTGGCTCATTCGCAATCTCGCATCATTGGAATACAAGGAAGCCGGATCTATTTTACGGCACTGTTTATTTAAGGATGTATCAGCCTCTTTATTAAAATCTGAAGGGATAGCAATGATCCATTCCTCTACGTATGATATGAGTTTATCTGATTTTTCAGTTCATCAAGCCAACCCCCCCCCCAAGTCTACCATGATTCCCTCTGGGAAGGCGACTTCTTGACAGTCCTCTATATCTACTCCGTTCACAAACTGCACAACCACGAAATCAATTCGACGCCGCCCTAGGACTACCATTGGTGCATGCCACGTCCCACACGCATATGTCACCGCTTGTCCTCCATGCCCTATGAAACCCTTTATTTTGCTTAAATCAGGCGGATCCTGGAGAGACACGGGCTCTCCTAACGGTCCAGTCGCTACCTCTGTCGCCTTTCTGAGCGTTGGCGCTACCAGGACGAGAAACAAAGGCTCTTCTTCAATCTCGTCTGCTCCACCCTGAACCGTGTGCCTCTGGAGGGGGATAAATGTCTGGCTGGTGAATGGATGGCGCTCAAGAATGCAGACGTCGAAAACGTTGGTATCCTCTATTCCTTGACTGGCAGCCGCCGCCGCTGGCGCCTTTCTCAATTCTCTCGGGAAACACGCGAACAGGCTCATGCGAGCCTCGGCCGGGTTCCTGCTCGGACATTCTACATAAGCATTTTGCAGTGGTGAAATCGGACTATATTTCAAAGCCGACGACTGATTTGCAAGGACCGGTGCAGGAGAGTGCGGAGAGAGAGAAGAGAGCGGCGGTATTGCCGTGAGGGCATCGGGCAATGGACTGGATATAACGGTGCCAAAGGGCACGAAGGCCGCTGCACTGAGGGGTTCTGGTGCGATGCGAAGGGCCGTTGGATGGGGGAGTGTCGGAACTGACATTTAATCACAAATGTGATCTTTCCTAGGATATGATGGAGTGAAATAGCAGCAAAGAAAACAACGACGTATATAATATTTTGTTTACAAATATGATAGTGATTCCGAGCGATTGTTGAGCAAGATTAGATTCCGAGACGAGATCGAGTCGGAATTACATATATTATTGTGTCTTGCAAAAGTGTTGTAACACGCCGACAATTTCGCTAGTTGTTCCGAGCCTCCCTCTTTTTTTTTTTTCGACTGCTCGCACTCAGTGAAGTCAGTGACGTTGTTCCTCACCACACACATATACCACGCTGGATCATAAGTATAGCTTGTACCCTAATCACTGAGTAATGTAATTTTTATCTTTATTGAAGTTGATTCGGGGACGTTGTAGTGAGAATACTCAACTCCAGAAATTTTTGGCGCCGTCTTACAATAAGTATGAACTTCTTCGTGCGGCCACAACCAAAAGTCGGTGAGGCATATATTTAAGTAGACATGAGTTTCTCGTAGATGTTCCACATTTTATTAAAACCTTTCTAGTTACAATTTTACGATA
>NPHW01004273.1:0-21143 GCA_002240705.1 Elaphomyces granulatus
TAGGTTGGCATAATCAGACAACAAAAATCCAAAAATTGGATTCCTTCGAAGTCAGCACGATACGGCGCCGGCCATCTTCGTCCCTCACGTCCCACTCCGCTAGCTTCACTCTGCCCTCTTCGGGATCTCGAGTCTCTTGACCTATGTCAAGCCGCGTTCGTTGCCGTATACGGCACATATTCTCGTCAGTGGGTTCGTTCTCACTTCACCTTGGGTTCGTAGGGACAACGCTCGATTTTACCGGGCCAAAGGGGTTCGCAATGCTGTCGACTCCATTGTCTATCACGGCGTATTCAATCATTTCGTGAAATCTCGTTTGTACCGTGGCCTCATGAGTTTCGCTCGTGAGCGTAGAGCCTCTCTATCCCTTAGCGTAGGGATCCGTATGTATTCTCCGTAGCCATCGACTTTCCCATCCATTAGGGTCCTTAACCATAGGGAGTGATATGGTGAAAGCTCTCGCGACGGCGATGAAACAGTGAATCATTGATTCAGATTGACCTAATCCCAAGTAGCGCTAGAATCCCAATCAGATTCAAAATGTCGCCGCGGTTCGCCTGCTCCACGAGTCTTCGGGCGAGAGGGTGTGCCGGCGATAAACTAAAAATTCGTTCCAGCGCTATGATCTCGGAAATAAGTAGTCTTGACTTCGAGTCGATGAGGTCCAAAGTCAGGCGTACTCCATTGTACGGCAAAGGTTCTGAAGAAAAGTCCAAGAACAATCGTGTAGTCTCCTCCGCAGCAGGTTTATCGACAGTAGGCTTCTTGACGGTATCTCATCCCTTGGCGCCATTTCCTCAGGCCGCGGGAGCCTCATCCGGTAAAGTACCTCGCAGTATGACACATGCAATGCCAAGATGGCTGAAGGCGCTTTGGCCATGTTTCAATTTGAAGAGCAACCAGAAAGCAAGGTGTCCACTCCGCATTTGACATTGTTACATCTGTCAAATGGAGCTTTGTCGAACGACTCGAGTAAGAGGACGCATACCTCATCAATAAAGAGAGGCTTTGGGCAAGTCCTCTTTTTGATTCTGCGCCAAGATGCATTATGAATTGAATCTGTCCTTCGCATTGTTGTTTTTTTGTCTTTTTGGCGCAAGTTACGTTTCTGCTTCGGATGATGTGTCCACATTGATCAAGGAGGTCTCCAAAGCAAGTAATGAATCATTGCTATGGGGACCATACAAATCAAACCTCTATTTTGGGGTTCATCCCCGGATTCCTAAGAGTTTGGTAGCGGGACTGATGTGGACGCGGGTCGACAGTTTCTCAACGGTCCAGGAGAGTGAGTAGTAACTTCCAATGTCCGGTTTTATGGCTGGAAATTGTTTCCCGAAGAATCCAGGCTAATCAAGCAGATAAGATTTCAGACATACCTGTGAGCAGAGTGAAGGCATGGCTGGATATGGCTGGGACGAGTACGACATTCGCAATGGTGGCCGCCAGACCATCCATGATACCGGAAACACCTTAGATATAACCATCGACTTTATCAAGGTTCCCGGAGGCGCTCACGGAGGCGGCTGGGGGGTACGGGTGAAGGGTGTTCCTCGTGAAGATGCTCATGTAGAGCAGCCGACGATGATGGTCTTCTACGCTGGTCTCGAAGGACTGGGAACCGTACAAGTCCAGAATGAGCTTGATCCATTGGGCCACGAGGGGGATGTGAGACTGGCTGGAGAGACACCAGAGCTGGGGAGCTTTGCCATTGATGTGACGGCCGGCCCGCCGAGCAACCAGCATCCTCTCCATAACCACCCGAGTTACGCCGAGAAACCGTTGGATCGCACATTCGTGACTAGCTTAGAGATCCCAGCGGAAAACATCTGGCAAACTAAAGGTAACAAAACTGGCTGTCTGGAATGTGGTTGGAAGTGCCCTAATCATTCTTGCAGCGATCTTCCTTTCCCAGCTGAAGCCAGAAGTTGACGCCTACGTCGCAAAGTACGGGACGGACAATCTTCCGCCACCTCCACAGATTTTCACCATTGCGAATAATCCGGGAGAGGGTAGCATCCATTTTGTCCAAAAAATGTTCCAAGGAGAGTTCGAAGTATGTATCATGAATGAGTATCATGAAATTACTGGGTTGACATTTCGCTAGTTTGATATTCTATTTTCCTCGGGTTCCTCACCACAACCAGTGACCTGTAAGTTCTCTTACTAGAAGGGATTTGACCTCGAACACTGGTATTAATACTTTAGGTAGCTGAGAGCGTCACAGAAGGGATAAAGAGCGCGACAAAGTCCTTCTCGGATCGGTTCGAGAAGGTTTTCGCTCCGTTGGCACCGTTCAATACCCCAGAGTATGTCAAATTTTCTAAATCCATGCTCTCTAACCTTGTGGGCGGTATAGGCTACTTCTATGGCGGCGGCCTTGTGGATCGCACAGGTGCTCCAGAGTATGAAGAGCAGGACGAAGGCTTTTGGGAAGATACAGCAGAAGCAAGAGCGCGCGCGACTCCTTTCCCTGAGGAGGAAAGGGAGCTATTCACCTGTATCCCATCTAGGCCGTTCTTTCCCAGAGGATTCCTCTGGGATGAAGGGTTTCATCTAATCCCTGTGATTGATTGGGACATCGATCTCACGTATGTCTTCTCGGGGCTCAAACTGTTGTCACACGCTAATTGCAGGCAGACTGGATATTGTGAAGAGTTGGCTCAACTTGATGGACGATGACGGCTGGATCGCTCGTGAGCAAATTTTGGGGTTGGAGGCTCGAAGCAAAGTACCGCCCGATTTTACAGTCCAGTATCCTCACTATGCCAATCCGCCGACTTTGTTCCTAATTTTGGAGGTATTTGTCAACAAATTGAATTCCCAGGCCACTCCCGGTGGCGATTGGCATCAACAAGACTTGGGAGAGAACATTCGTTCAGTTCACCTGCAAAATCGGGAGCTGGCAATTGCCTACCTTCGCTCCATCTACCCGTTGCTTAAAAGGCATTATTTTTGGTTCAAAGACACTCAGTGGGGGGATGTAAAAACTTACGATCGGAAGGCCTTCTCAACAAAGGAGGCCTACCGGTGGCGTGGACGTGATGTCCAGCATATTTTGACATCAGGCTTAGACGATTACCCCAGGCCCCAGCCTCCCCACCCTGGCGAGCTTCATGTGGATTTGATCAGTTGGATGGGAATGGCAACCCGTTCTATGCGTGGCATTGCCGAAACGCTGGGCGAGAAGGAGGATGCTGAAGAGTTTGAAGCGTATGAGACCGCAATTGCACGAAACATCGACGACCTTCACTGGGATGACAAAGCGCAAACTTATTGTGACGCCACGGTCGACGATTATGAGGAAAGCGTGCACAGTTGCCACAGCGGCTATATATCCATCTCCCCTTTCTTAACTGGAATGGTCGGCCCGGAAAGCCCTCGACTGAAACCGATTCTCAATTTGATCAGCAACCGGGATGAACTTTGGAGTGATTATGGTATTCGAAGTCTGAGTAAGGGGGACGAGCTGTATGGCACAGGAGAGAACTACTGGAGAAGCCCCATCTGGATCAATATCAATTACCTGGTTTTAAAAAATCTTTATGTAAGTTAGCACTTCCGTCCTTCTAGGGATTGTTAACCTGACCGTGCATTTTCAGGACATCGCCACCGCTCCTGGACCCCACCGGGATCAAGCTCGAAAGATGTATTCCGATTTACGGAAAAACTTGGTCAATAATGTCTTCAATGAATGGAAGAAGACAGGGTTTGCTTGGGAGCAATACAACCCAGAAACGGGCGGGGGCCAGCGAACCCAACATTTCACCGGGTGGACGAGTTTGGTTGTGAAGATAATGGTTATGCCCGACCTCACCGTTGGCAAGGGATCGCACCATGATGAATTGTAAACGTTGTATTATTATATGAGCTGCAAGCCCTTAGAGAAACGTAAAATAGACAAACTTATTCAATCTCATTAGAAACGGTCATGTCATGCTTCATGATAAGACAGTGCAAAATGCATAGGATTACCATGTCACCATCGATGACTGTACTCCGAGTCCTTCTCTCTTCTGCTGTGCCCATACCCTCGACGATCATAGGGGGAGTAATGACGGTCCCGGCCTTGATCCCTCATTCGCTCATCGCCTCGACGCCTATCTCTGCTCCTAGAGCGGGATGAACTTCGCCTGCGATGAGATCGGTGGCGGTTAGAATCTCGGACCCGTGATCTAGATCTGGACCTATGCCTTTGTTCATAGCCATGACGACGGCGATCACGATCATGCCCGGAGCGGTGGTGCCTATCTGGTCTTTCGTTGTCACGGCCGCGGTTCCGGACAGAACTCTGTTCGTCCTTTCCATACCGGGTAGGACTCCTGCTGGCATCCGGCCTCAGCCGTCGGGGGGGTTGCTGGTCTAGACCTAGACCTATCGCCTCAAGCCTGTCGTCGGTACCTTTACTATTCATGCTGTTCAACCCGCCTCCATATGAGCCAAAACCGACTCCCCTACCGGATTCCTCATCCCCTTCAGCTGTTGCTTCTTGGATCGCCTTCTGAATCTCCTTTCCGCCCAGAGGAGTCAGATTCGCGTTCGTTTGCTTCGAGGCAACAGGAAGGCCTAGATGTCGCGCAAATGCTTCCCTCTCACCCTCCAGGAGACGCTCATCCAGTTGGCGGTTTGCCTCGTTGTCTTCTGTGTTTACGCTCAGATAATGATCGCGTCGGTGATTCGAGCGACCCACGGGGGCGATGATCGAGTGGGCTAGGTAATTCTCCCGGAATCGGGAGTCTTTTATCTGTTCTACGTCCACAGGACCGCGACCACCGCTAATAATTGATTAGGAACTGTCAGTGTGGGAAAACAGATGGAAAAAAAGAGTTGGGATTCTGCATACCGACTGCCTTCTTTGCGGACACCAGCAACGAGATCCATTGGTGGCCAGAGGTATTGAATTGCTATGATCTATAGGAAGTATTCCTATGAGATAAAAGGTCTGTTTCGTGGACGACGATGCACTTCGTCCTCTGTGAAAAGTAGCTCTTCTAGAGTTGAACGTCGGTAAGTTGTTTATTTTACAAGATACAAGAAGAAAATGGAGTGGTGGGATGAATGGCACGTGCATTGTTATGGCGGGAGGTAAGTAATGACCTCATTCCTCTTAAGCTTGTTGTTTAATCTACTCTTGCTTTACCGCATTATCTAATAAACTGTTCCATTCTCTGCTTCTCCCTTGTGGAATTCACTTAGTTGCAATGTGGTGAATGTCTTTTTTCCTCGTGGAACTTACTCGACCATCACAGCGGGATTTTTACATCTCTTAAAACTTGCAAGTTTACCCTGTAGCTAACCCTCTGCTTTACTCTGCTGCCACTTGCTCCTTCTTTGTTGCTTTCATGAATATGATTGATTTCGTTCTTTATTCCTCGTTCTTCACTTTCTTATGATTTTTCTTCTTACGCATCTTGATCCTGGGATCGATGCGAGATGTCGGCTCGACCAGCCATGGATTTCGGGAGAGAAATGAACAACTTGAACAAGAAGCAGTATTCACGACATGAATTGAATCTGAAACCGATAGGAGTCGAGAATGGTCCGGCAAGAGTAAGTCATTGACCGTGGAAATCAGATCCCAATAACAATAGTCGATAACATGGCGTTGGTCAACATTCCACTGACGTTTCTTTCCAGTTCCCTGAGTACGCAATCATTGTATCCAACTATCGACTATGTGGTTATCTTGGAAGCTGTTGCTAATTCAGTTCTTGTACGTAGAAGTGGTGGCACGTCTACACCCCTAGTTTCATCTTTGAGGAACAATCTAGTGCGTACAAGTTTGACGGACCCTCCCTTTCTTCATCCCTTGCTGATATAAGTAAATACGTTTGCAAGACTGCGCTGTCCCAACGTCGTAATTTACTATTCGTTGCCTACAGACATCAAATCTATGTTTGGGAACCGGCTGGGTCACTCCAGGCTCTTGGTTCGAAACCTGAGATGATCATTACACCGACCCTCCGGGAGCCGGATGCCCTGGGGTTTATCGATGAGGTTTTCCCTCATAACGTCAACAACGTTCTTGTGGACGACCTAGGAAGGGACGAAATCTTACTCCTTGCCACGGACTCGGGAAATGTTTGTGCCTACTATGTGGAGAGTATCTTCTTGGCTCTAGAGCGTGCAAAATTGGGCGACGAACCACGTCCTGCTAATTGTTCTCACATTGAACCTTTCTTCTCCGAGTTCGTCGATATGAGTGCCTGGGGGTTAGCGATACATAAATTCGCCCGCTTGATTGCCGTAAGTGCGAATACTGGGGTTATTACCGTCTTCGCGTTCGCGCTAGTGGACTCTATTTGCTATAGTAGTGACCGCTCGAATACCTCCGAGGATTTCCTGGACAACCACATATGCTATAGACATAATTGGTTGAATATTAATGACAGTGCCAGATTTTCCAAGTTTCGCCGCCTGATGCCCGATCGCTATCGGTCACGGAACACACGGTTGACCTACACTGGGCATCACCAACATATTCCGAGCGTGTCTTTCTTGAATTGCGAGCTCGACCCGAATGGAACATGGATGGTTAGCACCGACATCAAAAATAGGGTTTTCATCTGGAGAATATGGGAAAGCCTCATTCCTGTCAACGCTTTAGACTTCAACAAGAGCCAACCCACACCCCACTTCCATGGCGATAGGTAGGCTTGTTTCTTCCCCCATTACTGATACAGTCGTTAATTCTATAGTGACCTCGGTTGGAGCGTCCTGGCACTGGATCCTCGCTCTTTTCGACCTTACGAAAGCCTTCTTGAAGTATGCAGTGCGCCATGTGAGCGTAAGATGAAGACCGGCGAACTCTTCATTGATCTCACTCGTCTACGTGACAACGTCCCAGATGCGTCTCATAGGTATAACTATTTTCTTCCCCGGCATAGAAGCAATCCAGAAGAGCCAACCATTCCCGATATTTTTGACGATGACTGTTGCATTAGCAAATGTGATCAGTCACTAATGCGTCTCATATCTGGACATCAGGATGCAGTCCCAAGCAACAGTGTATCAGGTGCCGACAGGGCCACATCTGTCCCAGTTGACTCTTTTGATCATCATGGAGCAGAGCAGGCACATACGCCAGCCTTGAATGATCAAAGCGCTGCAGACGTGGATCTTAATACCGACACCGATTCTGACCCATATGATTCCGAGGCACTTCCGCTGCCAGCATTCCCTGTCCTTGACGATTTCCCCGGTCAATTACCGGACTCAGTTTACTCTGAAATGCTTTTAGATATATCCGACTCAGATATAGCTGCGGTCCATGCTATAGATCAAAGTGAAAGCGATGATAGTGTTGGGATGTCGGAAGATCTACCGTCGGCCCCCAAACCATTGTGCTTTAACTTCCCGATCCTCCATTTCTCTCAATGGGATGTTCGGCTCATCCCTTATCCTTTAGCGCAGAGCCATTCTGCTATCTGTTCTGCTCCTCTATCCCAAACCTTCGCACTCGATGTATCGACAAATATTGTATACGAGCGGTTAAATATGGTCAAATATATCCCGGAACATGGCTTGGTCGTCGCAGCGACCCAAAGAGGCCGCGCAGCGATTATCTCTCTTGCAGAGGTTCCCAGTAAAGGCCGTGTGTTCAGAATTAATTGGATCGTTCCGCTTCAGAGTCAAGAGAAGTATGGAGAACGTCCTCTGGTGCCTCTTCTTGGGATAGCCGTTGGTCCAGTCCAGGGGTACGAAATGGCCCCGGACGTGCCTTTTATCCCTCAAGAACCCTGCGACGTGAAAGACGTTTCATTTCGTTATCGGCTCCTCCCCTCCTCCGGCGAGGGCAGTGATACCGAGAATGATTCTAATTCTACCGGAGGCCTGCGAACGAGCGGCACCGAAGATCAGCAGCAGCAGCCCACAAGCAAGACGCAAACGCAGGCCGGGGCGACGAGGCGGCTTTCCAAGTTCACTCTGCCCGAATGCCATGCGATAGCGAACCGGAGCTATGAGCCGTTCGAGCGCTGGCGCGGATGGAGTCCATCTCGCCGCTATCGGTTGTTCTTGACATTTGCGAACCACACCGTGATGAGCTATGAATTCTGGTACGAACGGTCGAGTTCGGTGGTTAAGCAGACCGGGGGGACTGATCAAGAAGATTTATTGGTTATCTAGGGCGTGGCGAGTCTGGCGACTCCAGTCCCTGTATATGAATGACTGTAAATATATTGGCCGCTATTCCTTCTATCAAGATTTCTTTTTCTCTTTCTTTTTTTTTCTCGGAGGAAACCTCGGAAGGTTAAAACCACTACTATATGATACAAGTATATACTATAGCTGGCAGAGTGGACAAATCAGCTTATAATAATCGAAAGGCAGACTAATATCCAATTACATCCTAAACGGTGCAAAAAAAACAGGTGTATGCATATCTTTTTCTGTCCATGTTAAGAGTGCTTTTAAACATTAATTTTACATCCCCTCTATGTTTTTAAAAGAATGAGCTAAATAAAATAAAAGGAGATGCAATTAAATCCAACAAGATGAACCCAATCCTTTTCGTTTCTCTCCCGTAGCTCTGTAGAGTTTTCATATTAATTAGACTTTCAAAACCAAGTCTGAAAGAAGAGAACAGTGACCTCTACGAAACAGACTTTTGAGGTAAATTACTCGTATTAGAGGTATTTGAATGAAAGAGACTTTATGGCGGAATTGTACATACCATACATGCACCCATACAGGAAGACAATTATTGGAAGGGTATAAGAATATTAAAGAAAAAACATTAAGCGGAGCACGAGGGAGACGAAAAAAGGTACAACTTCACTGGGAGCGAATTCTAATCGGAATGTCTGATCATCTCCTCGGTCACAAGGAATTATGTGCACGGGAAAAGTAGATGGATAGAAATCAAGACCGAAATGGGAAGTCAAAGCCTTTCACCCTCGTGAACTTTTGGTTACACTCCGCCAACGTAATGAATTCCCTGCTGACGTGCAATCGGACGGACTCGAACCTGAGCCATTGCCAATGCCTGGGCATGTCGTTCTGCTGCTGCTGCACGACCCGCAGCATCAAGGCCCCGTCCATTGCGCCATTGGTTGGGACGGGCAGGATCTATAGGAATGGGAGGATTCGGAGCGGGTGGAGGTGGCGGTTGTCTCCAATGGCCAGCACCAGCACCAGCACCAGCACCACCAGCATCATCATCACCATCGTCATAGCTATCATCATCATCATCATCATCATCATCGCTGTCGTCGTCATCGTCGTCGTCATCATCATCATCATCACTGTCATTGCTTTCCAGTTCCCAACTGCGGTTGTCATCTGTGTTCCTATCCACGTCATCCTCACCATCTGTGTCCTCAAGTTCGAATTGATCGACAGGAACCTCGTGCAAGGCTTCGGCCCCTTCCGGATTGATACCATCTCCGCCTTCCAAATCCCACAGGCGGTTAAAGCATTTACTCTCCGAAGTGTTGAAGTGTTTATAAGGGTTGTCCTCCGCCAGCCAACTGGAGCAGAGATAACAAAAATGGGTGCCACACTTGAAACAGATCATGTGGTTACATCCCATTCGCTTTTGGCACGGAGCACTGCAGGTGGGGCACGGCGTGGTATATAATCGGAGGTAGTCTTCGGTGGCTTTCTCTTCGGCCGACAGCTCGGCTTCCCGACGGGGGAAGCAGTGTACCAGCTCTCCATGCCAACCTTTCTTGCAGACGCAGCAGAACGCGTAGTCACAGTCCTCGCAGATTGCGACTCGGTCGGCTATCGGTGGTAGTTGAGACTCGTCTCCCAGAGGGTCAAAGGCCAAGACATCCTCCTCCTCTTCCCCATCCGAGTCACCGAGATCGTCCGTAAGAGGATCGCTCGGCTTCGGATGCTTCTTGGACCGGGCCGCGCCTTGGCACCACTTGCGTGGACAGTAGACGGTGGTTCGGTCTGCTTCCAGCCTCCTCTTCCGCTTCAAGAAAACATACCGCTGGACCGTCCCCTGCTCTAAAGGGATCTGCAGCAGTTCGCTCGGGTTGAGGGTCTGATCCTTCTTCTTGCGTCTCCGATTCCTTCGTGGCGGATCTGCCGGACCCGAAGGATCCTGGCCGCAGCCGGGCGCCAGGCATTTCACGCTATCGACCTCCCCTTCCGTGATGCAGGTGTTGTAAAAATCCTGCAGACACGGAATGCAGAAGACATGTGAGCAGAGCAACAGACGGTGACAATTGACCCCTTTTTTGGGCTCCAGGCAGACACCGCATTCAAAGGTTTCTTGTTCAAACTTCTCTCGTTTGGCCTTGATGTCGAAGTCGAGCAAGGCGATCTTCAGGTTGCGGGGCAGTCGAACTTCGGCGCCGGGTTTGTCCGCCAAATCAAAAGCATTCTCGGCCAACTGTCGAAGATGATCAATGTAGGTGTAGACCACCGCATCCCTCCCAATTTCCTCCCACAGTCGCGGGCCATCGGCCAACAGCTTCGCTCTCTGTGGTGCCGGTAGCCACGGAGGGTTGGTATTCATATGAAAGATGGGCGGCGTTTGGGATGGATAACCTTCGGGGAGTTCAATGTCGAGCGTGAGGGGTGGTAGATGCGAGAGAAGATGCCGATCCGGACCTGTGTCGACGGGGATCTCCACCCCATCAAGGTCTCCATTGACGCCGTTTTCATTCGCCTCCAGGGACGTCGGTGGGGTTGGAAGTGGTGGGAGATGCTCGAAGAGAACAGGGATGGATGCGGAGGGCATAACGGGAAGGTCGAGGGAAGCTTTGAACGGAGAGGAAGGATTGATTTTGATTTCGGGGAAGATGGCCTCAATGGCGGATAGCTCCACTGAGCGGTCATCGTCCGGTGGTGGTACCCACTCCGCCATTGATCTGCTCGTCGTTCCAGGGGGTGGAAGAAGATATACCACGAAATCTCATGTACCGCTCCCTTCCAATCGGGTTCAACGCTGCCGTGTCATCCGGAACCGGAGTCAGCTTCATCACCTCGCGTCAAGATGGTTGTCGTTGGTGTCGCGCATATATTAGAATTGTCCACAAGCGAGAGTGGATCGTCTTAGAGTCCTCTTTTCTTTTCTTTTCCTTTTTTTTTTTTTTCCTTTCTCTTTTTTCGGTTTGTTCTTTTCTGACTTTGGTCCCAGTTGGTGAGATCACTAGCACTCGAAGGTCCCGTGGGAGGAGGAGGGGAAGGGGGTGAGAAGGAGGGGAAAGAAAGAGGAGGGCGGAGAGAAAGGAGGTTAGGGAAAGGGAAGAGACGACCGGTTGCCCAATAATGGACCAAGTACTGTCTGAAATGTTCACCTGTCAGTCTCTAGAAGGTATGAAGGTATGAAGGTATGTATGTATGTACCTTCCTGTCCCTTTCAGGTTCCTTAAAGTAAAGGTTATGGAGGGAAAGCAGTTCTTTCAGTAGTGGAAAGGAACTGATGAGGTTGACCAAGACCAAGCCTGAGAGTCAGACCAACGTGGAAGTGATGACGATGGCGTGTCCAGTAGTCCTGCAGGTCAAGAAGATGCGTCTGGAAGGAAGAAGAAGAAGCTATCGAATCGGGAGACGGGAAACTAGGGAGAACGCTGATAGTTGAGCGGTGCTTCATGATTCGAAGGACTTTTTTTTTTTTTTAATAGAGAAGTCAGATATCTCTAGTTATAGGCCAGTTCAAGAAGGGAGAGATCAAGAAGGGAGAAATAAAAGAGAGAGAGAGAGAGAGAGAGAGACAGACCAGGGAGAGGAAGAAGTAAGAAAAGCGAGGGGAAAGTAAAAAGGGAAGATGGTGGGATGTGAGTTGATTGGTTGGGGTCAGAAAAGGGCATACATACATAGGTAGAGTAACAGTAGTAACAGTAACAAAGACCAACAAGAGAAACAGTTGTAGTAACAGTAGTAGTAACAGTAGTAACAGTAGTAACAGTAAACAAATTGCTGCCCAGGGAGAAAGAAAAAAAAAGGAAAAAGAAAAAGAAAAAGAAGAATTGCCCCGCGTTGATGAGGGGCAAAAGTGGGCAAATCGGGTGGGCAAAGAAGAAAAAAGGGCAAGTTCAAAGTTGATGCCCGATGCCCAAGGAATATGATATCATACATGAGACATACATACACACTTCTGATAGGTACATACCTAGGTACCTATCATATACCTAGGTATGATATGAGATGATAGAAAAATGATACATACCTACCTCTCTGCCTTTTTTTGCCTTTATGCCTTGCTGCCGTGTTGCCTGATCATCTGATGATCCAAAGTAGGGATGGTGGTATTTTGGTATCTACAAAAAAAAAGACCCAGGTATTTACCAAAAATTCAGCTTATTCATGAGTACCTCAATTAAGGTGGAATCATCCTGATTCCTGAAGCTATATGTGGGTCCGTAGGATCATGTGATCTGGTATTTATCCCTGGTAAATCCCATGGTGAATGGTAAATACCGTAGGAAGATAATAATCCAAAGATATCACCAATAGTTTCATATCTCTTCCTCTCGACCATGTCTTCGACTGGTCCATGATCACCCCCGTGCCTGTATCTCATTCACCCCAATTCGCACTCCAGCTTCTTCGTCAACCACTCTCCCTCAAACATCATCATGTCCGATGGACAACATCCATTGGCATCGCTGACCTTAACCCATGTACATTACGTGAGCATCCCGGGGCCCGAAAAAGGACCATACTGGAAAGATGGAAAGAGCTAATAAGTGAAAGCAAACCTTCAGAACCCCCGAGATCCCCTCTCCTACCTGGCTGCCTGGCTCGCTCTTGTCCCGCAGGCCCTCTGTGTCGTCTACGTATCCATAATATGGGCGTCCAGGGAGGTCGAGGTGCTCCTGATGTTCGCCGGCCAGATGGGCTGTGAGGCCCTGAACTTTGGGTTGAAGCGCTGGATTCGCGAGGAGCGGCCAAAACGTACGTGTGGGTTCAATCACCTCCCTTTTCCTTCCCTGTACCTGCGTTTCCCCTCCGCCGGCAGACTGATGGCCCACCAAACGGGTGAGTAGAAATGTTTGGCAAAGGCTATGGCATGCCGTCGTCCCACTCCCAATTCGTCGCCTTCTTTTCTCTCTATCTGGCCCTCTTCCTCGTCCGTCGACAAGTCCTGAGCCCATCGGCCGCCCACTATTACGCCGTCATCGAGCGCGTGATCGTCTCCATCCTAGCGGGCGTCGCGGCCGCGGCCGTCTCCGTCAGTCGCATCTATCTGAACTACCATACCCCCAGACAGGTCCTAGCCGGCTCCGTGGCCGGCTTCGTCTTCGCCGTTCTCTGGTTTGGGGTGACCGCCTATCTTCGCCATTTCGGATGGATCGACTGGGTGCTGGACTGGGAGCTGGCTCGGATGGCTCGTCTGCGGGATCTCCTGGTGAGTGAAGACTTGGTTGAGGCCGGCTGGCAACAATGGAACAGGAGGCGCGAGCGGAAACGACAGAAGGAGGCTGATGCCTCGCGCAAGTTGACTTGATTCCACCACTCCGGACGACACGGATGAACGGGGGTCTTCCTGACAATTGCTCGGATTCGGATGGACGAACGGATCAGACGATGAGGAAGGATAGAGTTGCAGAACGGCCTCAGACGGTCATCCAGGATGTCAGAGAGAGGAGGGTAGAGAGTATGGAACATGTATATAGTAGATATCTACCCAATTCATTCAAGAATGTCAGGTCCTTAAGTGAGCATCGGGGCCTGAGGTCTTTACGGGAATGATATCTGAGTAAATAATAATAAACCTCCGAATACATTGTGATACCGATCTCAAATCACGTGATGAACCGCGCCCCGACCATGTCAACGCACGCTCCCCATCCACGAATCTCAGATCATCTCCGAACCTGACGATGGAAGTCACCGGAGATCAGTTCCTGGAGAGAGACAACTGGGATTTCTTTCTGGTCGGACGGTTTCATCACCTACATCGCCATTTTACCTTGGTTTCACTCCGAGGAGAGACTACTGGCTATAGTATCGGTTCGGGGAAACCTATCCCTACTGCTCATCGACATCATTCCGCCGCTTCAGACCCCTTCCCCTTCACAAGACGAAAAACTCGGGCAGATGAGGAGAGCTCTTCAGATGGACGCGGCCACCATCATCGATGATGGTCGGCCAGACCGCCCGCTCATCAAGGCGGACGAGGTTGATCAAACGGGAACAGATATCTCGACCGTTTCGGATGACCAACTGATGGCGGAGGTGGTCGAGGGACTCAAAGCGGAACGAGCACGGGGCACAGGAGATCTGGCCTCTCATCTTTCTTCCTTCCCCGGGAACCTGAAAGGCCCCGTACGACCGGAGCTGCGCCGCGATGCTGTGGCTCCTCCTCCCCCGATTCAACCCCCTCCGCCGGCTCCGCCAGGCCATCAGATGGCCGATCCGGCCGACTCGCTGAGTCTCGCTCAACTGAGAAGGATAGTGCAGGAGATTCCCAAAATGGAGCAGCCGGCGTATGCCTTTCAATATGCCGACACTCAGCCCTTCCCGGAGGAGTTGGAGGAATGGTTCCAGTATCACGAACCAGACCGGATGATGCTGTTGGGATCCAAGGTGGCCTTTGAGCACAACTGGCAAGCTTTCTGTGGCCACCACGCCCCATCCTCCGAGGAGGTCTCCTGGCTCGCGGCCAACCATGACCTACAGGAGTCCTTCATGAGACAGATGCTGGAAGGCCTGAGAAACCCTGATCGATTCGCTCGCATCGAGGCGCTGGAGGCGGTGTGCTACGCCATCACGGGGGTCTGGGGACTCACCGGAGGAAGGTCGGTCGATGACTTCCCCGAAGAAGTCACGGCTGAAGAAGCGGCGGAGACCCCAAAGCCGAGGTCGTTGCAAATCAGATGGATTGAAAACAGTGTGCTCCTCGTCCAGGAATGTTCTGGAATTCCGCTGTTGTTTGAATGCATGAGGACAGTATTTGACAAAGACGAGTTCGTATTATCCCCCGTTCGATATGTACCTCTTTCGCTGGGGCAAATCCTAAGGTTTCCGTCTAGACCTCCGTCTAGCCATGATCTCGAGCAGGGAAATACGAACTCCACAGCCCGCGAGCGGGAAGCTAATCTTGTTTTAACGTGCCTCTATTTCGTCGTGGAAGTCGCTCGGAGACAGGAGGTGTTTGACCGAGAACATGCCTTTTTAAGAGCCTCCTTCGGTGAGAGCGATCCGATTCCACATCTGGTTCCGCAAAACGAACCTCTCTGATAACTTTCCAAAAGCTTCTCTCGAGCCAAGCCCGCTCCTCTTTTTGGTGGAGATAATCGCCCGATTACGGTGGGATGATTCCGCGAGCGTTCCTTTTGCCAGGGTAGGTGGTGTTTTTCTCGACACCCTCGACGGTCCGGGCCATTTTGATATACGCTGATGATGAACCAATAGATTATCCTGTTATTCTGGAAATCCTTGCTTCTCCTCTTCGGAGGCAGCGAAAGCCTACAGAATGCGAAGAGGGCGCTGGAACCTCCACTCGACGTTCCAGATGATGCCCCTTCCTCTCCGCGCCCGCCTTTCCTAACGGCATCGCCCTTGGATTACCACATCTTCCGCCAGGAGATTACCTCGAAATACCCGGCGTATAACCCTCCACCCCCCCTGGTGCCACTCGAACTGGAGAATAACTCCATCCTACCCCCTCTACCGACCCACCCAAGTCGATGGCACTCTACCACCGGTCTTTTTTCTGGCGTTGGTCCCTCCTCGTTTGGCGGAAGTGGATCCATTCTCCACCAGTCCGTTCACATTGCGACCCCGGCCCCATCGCCGCCTCCGTCTCCCATCGGTCCAGGTGGCAAAGCCGGAAAGAAGCAGAACTACCAAACGAATCAGAATTTCCCGTTCCTGTACCCCCCACTCGACGATTCGAGCAACAAGATTGGCGGGAAAGGGACCAGCGAACTCCAAGATGCTCTGGCGGGTAAGAAGTGGGAGGGAAGTGACGTTCCAGCCTCCATCATCGAGGCCGGAACCCTGTTTGCCAGCCACGTGAAAATGACCAGGGCGACGAGACAGCTGTGGGAGGAACGGGAGAGTTTTATGAAATTCGAACGGGGCTGGAATGCAGAGGAGTCGGACAATCGGTCGGATGCCAACTCCGATCCTGAGTCGGTCGCCAAAGACACGTCGACGGAAAAGAGACCGAGGACAGCCAGGCCACCTCTCCGAGATACTGAGAATGAGGACATCCAGCAACGACTAGATTTAGTGGAAACTTTTTATGTTAGTTGACATCCTTCGACCCATAGTTTCTAGAAGGAGCTACACTCACCACATGTCTAGAGACAAGCCATGCCCCATTTGCAGTCGATTGTGATTGTTCTATTGAAGGTGATATTAACCAACGTTGGTGCAATGGTCCACCAATCGAATGGCCAGAATGGCCACGGCCTCGGGTACCCTTCCTCCTCAACGATTGCTTCGTGGTTTGCTTTTCATACTGACTTGGTGAGAAATAACTACAGCGCTCTGAACGGTTGCCACGCTGGACAGAATTCGTTGTCATCGGACTCGAACTCCGACGCCGCGATCGAGGAGCTCGACAATATTAGATTACGTGAGATCACCGGAAAGGCAGTGTCTGCATCGCTTTTAATTCTCCTAAAGTGGTTTAAAAGATCCCGTAAATTCCCTTTCTCTGATCCCGATCTATCCTGGTGTGCGTGGACAAAGCTAATCAGCGGCGCAGACGTTCTGAAGTTCGAGTATATGACCCAACTCTTACTGGATTCAAACTATCTACCACTTATTCTGAAGATGTTCGCGCACCAGGATGTCGATCAAGCGGTTGCTCAGAAGAATGACCGCGAAGATCTCAGGTTTGCGCCAGCTCTCCTTTACCCCTCGTTCTCTTGCCTTTTGGCCAATCTGGCTAACTTTCAAAAGCTTCTTTTACTTTTGTCATTCCAATTCAGACCAACCCCCGGAGCGTGCGCCGACCTCCGAGGTCGAATCCGTGCACAGCGAAGATGAGGCTGTGCCTCCGCCGATCCTTCGTCACGGTCGCCATCAGAACTTCCACCCGGGGGGTTCTGCAGCGCGGAATCCCTCGCCAGAGAAGTATTCAGGTCCTGGCCCCGACTTTCCAGACGCACCCCCCCCGGAAGTTGACGAATTAGGTTATCCGACCGGCCCCCTCCCGAAGGACCCAATCACCACGTTCTCGTTTCGGAATTTCTTCACCGCCATCAACTACCTTCATATCATGCAGAAGATGACTAGAGACAAAGCCCATCGATGTCTTCTCCTGGTGCAGTATAAATCAAGCATGATTTTACGCAAGGGGCTGAAGATTCCAGATCACCATCTTCGGCTGTACACGCTCAAGCTTTTCAAGTCCCAGGTTCCTTACTGCGGCCGGAAATGGCGGCAGAGCAACATGCGCGTCATTACCGCCATTTACCTCTACTGCCGCCCAGAACTGCGCGATGATTGGTTGGCTGGGTCTGATGTGGACGCCGAAGTGGAGGAGGCGCTACCGCTTGAGCAGGCGCTACGAGGCCTCACACACTGGTGGCATTTGCGCAAATACAAGGATGTCATGAACTTCGACCAGGAAGCATCAATGATTGAGGAAGAAAGAGACTTCTTCGCCCGCGAGCTGGAATCAATGGGCTGGGGTCTGGTCAGGGAAGATATGCTTAATGAAGCGGGAGATGATCGAGAATTGGCCGCCCCAGGGGGTCCAATGAACGGATCCGAATGGGACGGCGGACCGTTGCAGATGGAAGGATGGTAATAAACCAACAAACCACAGGCGTTGCTTCTATGTACTGACCTATAGCTATGCATGGTGTTATCAAACTATCATAGATTTAGATACCCACAAATCTTGAGATGATAACCAATCATTAAGTCAGACTCTTTTTAACTCCACACTAGTATATTATGATAAGATAACCGATAGTTAAGCGGGCTAATCACGTGACTAACCGACCATTTTTGGAATTTTTTTTTGTTTCTCCATGTTACGGGGCAGGTTTTGATGAGCATGATGAGTATTATTATTGTGTGTCCAATTTAGCTCGCGTATTCCATGTTCCTTTTAGGTTCTCAACTGATTGTTGCAATAAATCATGGCTTCGGATGAAATTGTTTGGCAGGTGATCAACCAGCAATTTTGCTCCTACAAATTAAAGTATGTTTGCAAACAGCGTCTTCCCCTTCAAGGCTTCAAGATTTGATTTCTGACATGACCCCAATGCCCGGTGTAGGACGACCAAGGGGCAGAATTTTTGTCGCAATGAGTACAATGTCACAGGGCTCTGTAGTCGACAAGCATGCCCTCTCGCGAACTCTCGCTATGCTACCGTGCGGTCAGATCCCGCTACGGGCGCCATGTATCTCTACATGAAGACGATCGAGCGATCGCACATGCCCAACAAATGGTGGGAGCGTATCCGGCTGTCATCCAACTACGCCAAAGCACTCGAGCAGATCGACGACCGATTGATATACTGGCCAAAGTTCCTGGTTCACAAATGCAAGCAGCGCCTCACACGGCTTACTCAGGTTGCCATCCGCATGCGAAAGATCGCCAGAGAGGAAGAACGGCTCGGGGAGAAGATTGTACCAAAGCTTGCTCCGAAAATCCGGAGGCGAGAAGAAACTCGCGAACGGAAGGCGGAGGCCGCAGCCAAAGTCGAGCGGGCCATCGAGCGGGAGCTCATCGAGCGGCTTCGCAGTGGCGCTTACGGTGACCGGCCCTTGAACGTGGAAGAAGGCATCTGGAAAAAGGTCCTGAGGGGGTTGGAGAGACAGGGAGAAGGGCAACGCGATGAAGATCTTGACGAAGGCGAGCAGTATGACGAAGAGGAAGGTATCGCGGAGGTGGAGTATGTCAGCGACCTCGATGACGAAGAGGATCTCGAGGACATTGAAGACTGGCTGGGAGGCGAGTCTGCCGACTCGAGCGATGACTCTGATGAAGATGAGGACGAGGACGATAGCAAGGATGAGAGTGATGGGCCCAATGGGGATGAAGGGAAACCCAAACGATATGTTGGAGGCAAGCGGAAACGCGCTGCACCACCAGCCAAGCCCAGAAAGAAGGGGGCCCGATATGAGATTGAATATGAGCCAGAGGGACCAGTGAAGGAGAGTATTCTACTATAATATATCATTCAGCATTGCTTAAGGCGTTCATTCCGTAGGGTTGATTTTGATTTAGTGTTTTTTCTCTCTTTTTCCCGTGACTACCAATTCAATGTGAATGATACTTTTCAAAAGCAGACATGACGTTAATGTGTATTATCTTCCGGTATGTACTGCACAACATACAATGTTTGAATAACTTCAACCCAGTAGGTGATAGGTCATTACCTTAGTACGTCTTATTAATAGCCCAGTCGGGCCGATGCTAACCGGATCTTGTCAGTAGCGGTCAAACTTATACACAACATTCCTTTCTTTACCAAACATCACTTCAATCCATTCAGACGATCTACCCAACCTCGTTAAGGAACCCTTCTCCTCCGCCAGTCAACGGCTCAGATTCAACTGATTGAATTCTACATATCGGGAAAACCAATCGTCAATTCGTTCATCCTTTGGGTGAAGCCACTCTCCCACTCTCCTTACTCTAGACGGCAGACAGACAGACTCGGAGCAGCAACGTGCAAGCGCCACCCTTTGGAGGCGGCTTTCAAGATGTCTTCATACTTTGCGTCGCTCAAGTCCTCCGCGGCCATCTCGAACCTGGGCACGCGGCTGAACTCCCTTCGGCGAGCCATCACCTCTGGCGACGAGGCCGATGACCCCGATAACGAGGACAGTTCCCACGTCTCTAATGTTCTCCGGGCATACTACACAGAGAAAGGACGGACTTTCCCTCCTTGGCTGCCACCGGATCCCAAAGCGCCTCCCCCTCCCCAACCTCGAATGGTTGCGACTCAGTCATCCCTCCAACAAGGCGGTTATGGACAATCCCTCGCCCCGGCCGGTTCTAGAGTCGGAGTCGGAGCCGGCGGCGGAGGTGGCGGAGGCTTGGGTGACCTCTGGGGAGATGCGGGGGGTACGACTACGCAACCGGCACCACCTCAGCCTCAGACGGCCAGTCTACGCAATCGTGGCTCACCGAGCCCTCGTCCTGTCCCGTCGGGGTTGTTGCCGCCATCATCATCATCATCACTAACACCACCGCCTCAGACGACGGCCCGGCCGCTCCCCAGCCAACGTGCAGGCTCATATCAAAACACCGCGGCGGCACAGCAGGCTCGTCTGGGTCTGGAACGGTCGACGTCTGCCCAGGACCGGCTGCGTGCACGCGTGCAGGGCGGGGGTTCTGGTTATGGTTATGCGTCCAGCTCCCCGGGGCCAAATCCATCGCCCTTGAGCCACTCACCCCTGAGTGGCGGCGGACAACAGCAGGTTCCTGCGGCGGCGGCGGCTGCCAACAAGCCGTGGCAGTCGGACGATTCACTCGGGTTCGATAATGGTGGATATGGCGCCAATGCATACGGAGGAGGAGGCGGCGGATACTCTCGAAGACCCGTGGGACTTCCATCCGGACCGCAGGTACAAGGACGACGATGACGGCTTGTCAGGCTTGTCAGGTTTGTTTGTTTATTGGTTGGTTTGTGTGCTTCATCTGTTTTAGCGTTCGGAAACATCGATTTCGCTGGGGAGTCAAGTCAGTCTGTAATTGATTGACATGGGTAGGCATATTATTGTTTTTGATCCCTCTTCTTCTTCAAGTTACTGAGTCGTTGTTTTCCTACATAGATCAGGCCTCTCCTTTCTTTTCCTCTGAATACATACATAGCTATTCGCGGCGCATTGAGGAGACGACGGCGTTTGTACTACATTACGGAGACGAGAGCAGCAGGACCCTGTTCGTTTTAACCTTTTACTTTCTTTTTACAATAAACAATTCAATTCCACCCTGTTCGAGCAGGTAATAATAATGATGTTTTTTGTACATACGTATGATATGTATATATATGTACATGTATGTGCAGTATATATACGATAAATGATGAAAATAATCTCACAACTTCACAAGCACACTTCAATTTTTTTGATTTTATGATAGAATTGAAATAGGTACCCATGTATTACATACTAATAACTAACCTCTTCGAAATGAATGTAAATAAATAGTAACTACATGTACCTACCTATGTGAGGGAAGAGATAGCATTTGAAGTTGAAGATATGATAGTATTTATAATAAGATAATATATGTATGTATGTATAGTCTCAGAAACTCAGAA
>NPHW01004276.1:0-13987 GCA_002240705.1 Elaphomyces granulatus
TTACCGGGTAGCTTGTAATTAATTTCTGCCAACGCTGATTACATACTCCATCTACCTTATCTCCACTACCATGACCCCTCAGCGCACCCGACGCTCTCAACGGTCCTCTGCGAGACGCTCCACTCGCAATACAGGCCAAGATCCCCTAGTGGCAGCACCCGTATACCGCCACCAATTGCACGTATCCGCCAAGCACCTCTCCGTAATGCCGCTCCTCCACCTCCGCCCTCTGGTCCCTCGGAGGAAGATAGAGCGAGAGCGGAAGCTGTTCACCGGGAATCAGAAGCCAGAATGGCCATTGAGCAGGCGAATGCGGAGGCTACACGGGCCCGCCAGGATCGAATTGCTGAAGCGGAAATCGAGGCCATCCGCAACGGCCGTCATGCCGAAGCAACAACCATTAATGACTCTGGTGAGACCCCTCCCGTTGATACTGCCTTACAGGGTTTGTACAAGAAATTCCCCGGTCTCAAACGAGACCTCATCAAGTCGATTCGTCAATCCAAGTTCATTCCCCGCATGCTCTTTGAGTTGCGCTACGCACAAGGTGTAAACGCCTTGATCCAAGACGGAAAGATTGAAGTAGCTACAAAAGACTATCTCAAAGATTACGGTCACCATTTGGACCGAGGGTTTTGTAAATTACACGGCTATCTCAGTGGAGTTTTTTGGCGCGGAATTCCCAGGCCTACACATTGGCTTGAGTCGGTTCATGTTGGATATAATCGAGCTGGAGAAAATTTACGACTGGCAAACTGCAGTACTCCCTCTGGCCCTTCAATTCCACGAAGGACTTGCCGACGATGGGCTTTGCTCCGACCCACACCAGTGGACCCTCGATCGCCAGTACGTCGATCGATTTTGCAACGCCACCCGTCTTAAGAACGCCCGCCCCAATCAATCAGTCGCCGACAGTGTCTCTAAGGGTATTACTACTACTCCCCGTCGATATCCTACCGAACCCAACGACCCCAGCGTTATATGCCGCAAGTGGAATACACCCGAGTCATGCCATTGGGCTGCATGTAGGAGGCGACACGAAAGGCTCCCAGCGGGCCAGCCTAAAGGTGCCCCCAAATAGCTCTCCGCCCGAAAACACCCTCATTACTGTACATAGTCTTTCACATAGTCTTTCAAGACCTGAAGATTCTCTTTCTCTTTCTCTTACCTAGGTATCAACAAACTGCTTCAGTCGCAACATTCCTCCAAACAAATAATTTTAAGCCTTCACTTCCCAATACCTCTATCCAATTGTACGATGATACCAACCCACCTCTTCAAGACTCTCCATCCCCCTTCCATCTTGACGCACCCCTTCAATCTTACCCAGGTGATCTACATCTCATCATCGCGAACATCCTACGATTCGGAGCCCCCATCGGTTATGATGGCCCAGATCGATATATTCTATCCAAGAACCTGCTCTCGGCAAACGATGCTCCAGAAGTCATCCATGACAAGCTTCTGGAGAATCTACGACTTAGACGCGTCGTACCCACCATTCCTCAACATCCTTTCATTAGTTCTCCACTAGGTTTTGCACCCAAACATGATAGCAGCCTTCGCCGAATCCACCACCTTTCTTATCTGCCAGGGAGGTCAGTAAATAATGGTATCCCGGAAGTTTTGCCTTCCTCGATTATGTTACCTTCCACGCGGTTCTCGATATGGTCCTACGGGCGGGACGGAACTGTGTCATCATGAAGAGAGACATTAAAGACGCCTTCCGTAATATTCCACAGGCCCCTCACATACAGTGGCTCTTAGGGTTTCACAGGATAAATTTTACAAGGAGACCTGCCATTCGGCCTACGCACGGCGCCCTTCATATTCAACCTTTTCGCCGAGGGTTTTCACTGGATTCTACAGTCGTACCTGAACTGGGAACTGCTGGCCCATTACCTCGACGACTTCATTCGTGCAATACCTCACGACGTTGCCACTCCCGATTATCTAGCCCAACAGGTCCAAGATTACAAAGTCTTGATGGACCTACTCGGGATCCCTCGCAACGACAAGAAGGACGAATTGAGCCAAAAGGTAACTGTCTTAGGTTATCTGATTGAACCACCAGAATGGAGGCACGACTTCCCCTAGATAAACTCGAACGAGCAAGACAAGCTGCAGCAAAAGCAATTACTGCTGGTTCAATCTCACTTGTCGATATCCAGTCCCTTGCGGGGTTCCTCTCCTTCTATTCGCCAGTCGTACGCCTAGGTTGGGTCTTTATGCGTCGTATTTGGACATTCATTGCTTCGTACCCAACCTCCTCCAAAACGTTGTATACTATCTGGGGTTATGGACGACCTCAGGTGGTGGAAGCAGCTCCTCCCAAACTTCAATGGAGTACTCTTCTTCGACACGGATACCAGAGAGTCGATTAGCCTCTACACTGATGCGTCCAACATTGGACTCGGAGGCTTCTGGTACTACACAGCTCATGGTGGACGAATGCTACTTCCAGGGTCCCTTCCACCCAAGCTTTCGCATCCCCATATGTTCATCCCACTATGTCAACATTACATTTACGAGCTCAAGGCCATCTTGATCGCTCCAAACTTGGGGGCATGTCTCCACCGACAGTGCCACGCAGGCTCACTCTAAAAGATCCCTCTGAGAACGAGGTTCTACGGCAGATTCTTTTACTTGCCGCCCAGCACGACATCGTCTGGTTGGATATCGGGGATTTCTAATACCCCTAGCAGACGCTCTCTCTCGTTCTCACTGCTGACATATGCCCCCACTGGCAGGATCTCGCTTTCTTCATTTTTCAAACCCCACCACCTGATTGGCTAGCCGAGGTAGGCCATCTTTCTGCCTCCTTCCAAAGCGAATGGCTTCACCGCACCATCACGGGTATCCGACGTCTAACCCCCCACGAGTTCAAAGCCCGTGCTGCACCTATCACTCTAGACATACTAAAGAAGATCACCTCACCCGATGTCACTACGGTTGACGAACTAAATCTCGATACCGCCTGCAAGGTGACATGACGACCGTCTTGACCGAGAGACTTTTGAAAACACCAGTCTCACTCGCTCTGACGTTATTTTCGCTGAAAACGATGAGTATGCACGTATTAGGCTCAAACGCAGTAAAACTGACACTCTATTCAAGGGAGTCGACATCTTACTTGCCGCCACTGGGAACCCTACATGTCCAGTATACGCACTCCGTCAACTCTTCCACAACGCGCTTCTATTCAACCTTGCACGCCGCAGCTTTACCTACAGCACATTCGTTCCAATCATCCAAGAGCGAATTCGTCGTGCTGGTATCCTTCACACCACATCATACAAGGGCCATAGTTTCCGCCTAGGCGCACGATTTCTTGTTGAAACTAAATTCTACCTCTTAGCATGGTTGTATTCGGATCCGTCTTTGGGCTTGAAGGAACTTGCAGACCATTACCTATCTAGTGGAGAGCGTTTTTACATGGTGCTGGTGCTAGCAATAAGACAAAAGTATCATTTCATCCAAGTTACACTAGAGAACCTTCTGTTGGGATGATATTATACTCGTTGCAATTTATACTCGTTGAGTTGTGGAATGGTTGAGTGACTTAACAAGTCAGAGGCCTTTTTCCTTGCACAGAGAGAGTACAAAGTTTTGCAGTGGAATTGTGGAATAAAAGGATTAATTGAATGTAGAAGAGAAGGTAGTTGTGTATACTAAGTGGTAATCTATACCATCCACCTCCGACACAATAAGATAAAGAAATCAACAACAAAAAACGCTGTAATTACAGGACAGGGTATTTAATCCAACGCCCCCAGGGATTTCTCTTCTTTAACGTCCAATGTAAGGCGGCTCGTAGCGGTTTCATAAATTGGTTTTCGCTCTGCAGCTGCAGCCCGATGCCTCATGGAATCGACGGTTGCTTCAACTTCGAGTAGTATTCTACCACATACTCCCTTCCGGTTTTGTCATTCTGTTTTAAGCCTGCTCCGAGTCCACTTCCAGTTTTCACTGCGCCCAGTATTGGAGTTGACTCCAGGCCGATCACTTCCGGCTTCAGGTCGATCACTTCTGGCTCAAGGTTGATCACTTCTGGTTCTGACACAAGGTCGTCTTTCCTGCCCCGCTGTCTTGTCCTTCCTGTCTCTCACTATCTTCCTCTGCCTTTCACGCTTGGCCTAGACTCGTTGATTAATGAGCCTGTTGATGATCCACTTCAATGTGCCGTCTGGTTCGACGGCGTGTCGCAGGAGTATCGGCTTGACCTTCAAAATTAGCTTTAACCCTTTGCGAACAAGTCCTGGCTTGCTTCATCGCCAAGCTTGTACTCGCGTACCAACGACAACAGGTCAGCATAATTCGACACACATGAGACATGCGGAATACAAGGGTTGTTGTCTCGCAAGCTGGAGCTGCTGGGTACAATCTGATGGTTGAGCTCGGTGTCCCAGTTCTCTTCCACCGCCTCATATCAAGATCTGTTCACGCTCATCGCCAAGTACGCTTAAAGTTTGTAATAGAGACCTCAACGGACTTCTCAACACGATCCCTGAGCTTAAGCAAGTGGTGGTGACCGCCCGCTGGAAATCTCTTGGGGTAGTGATGGCCACTTTCACCTGGCCCAAAATTCCTGATCTTTGAAGCCCAAGCCTTCACAACCTTCCTCTTTGGGTATTTGTAGGAATCTGTATACTCCTGCTTCAAGGCGCGCCAGAGGTGCTCTTCATGTTAGCAAAAGCCTTGGATCCATGAAAGGGAATAAAAATCTAGTAGTCATACTCGTGTAAGGATGGCTCATAAAAGCTTTGCGCTTCTTTTTATTATCTGCTTCATTGTACTCCAATGTGGCATTGATTCTCCATGGCTCCTGTGCCTGTGTCTGAACATTTTTGTGGATGTGCCAAAGGCAAAGGAGTTCAGATAACCTGGAAAGTGCTGCTTTTCAGATTTGTCTCGACTGGTGTATCTCCACCATTCAGGTAGATAGTTATTCTAGAGCGTTCGCAAAGAATAAATTGACGTGACCAAAAATTGTCAGCACTATATATAGCGACAGCCCCAGTCTTCCTCAACTTGCGCGATCTTGTTGACAACAGCTTCCGAAGTTGCTGCTTTCTTTCAACTTGGCAGTTATGTACCTAGGTAGTTAATTAGAAGCAAGTTTTTCCGATTCCGGCGGTCAGGATTGATCATTCTTTTTGCCAGTACCTATGATAGTTTACTGTAAGTAAGTTTAGCTTCAGCGCATGCAAGAGTCGATGATATATATGAATACTATCATAGTAAATCACTCACAAATGGCCTGTGCCCATTACATGTACATAATTGAGGCATTTCCTGTATCAAATCACAATAAGAAGCCTGATCTCTTCGACTAACTATATAACTAGGTAATTAAGAGTTCGGCCTTCATTTTTAATTCTTCATGCTTGTCTACATAGCCACGACCACGCTCTAGGTTCCTAATTGCTTGGAGCTGACCTTGCTCGAGTTTACTGGGTACCTCTTTTTCCCATTTTATAATATCCTCGAAAATTGAAGATGATTGTGGTTTCAAGAGCCCAGTTCACCGCCGCAGCGGTTCCTCTCACTAAGATGGCCAGAGGCCGAGTGTACTTCTTCTCTACCGCCCTCGACACGGAAATCCCTGAGTCGAAAAGAAAATATATTCCCAGGTCAGGTACCTATCCAAAAGGGTTTGCGGTCGCTGGATCCTACGTCGGGGTGAAGGCTTCCAATACCAGATTCCCGGATTTGGCCTTGATATGTTCGGAAACACCATGCTCGGCAGCAGCTGTCTTCACGACGAACAAGTTCCAGGCAGCCCCAGTGCAGGTGAGCAAGGCCACGTTGGAGAAGCGACATGGCCAGGGCATTCGCTCAATTGTCATCAACGCCGGCTGCGCCAATGCGGTCACTGGGAAAGGAGGCATAGAAGATGCCTGGAGCATGGGAGCCGAGGTTGACAAGTGCAACGGGCTGCATGAGCCGAGCACCATTGTCATGAGCACTGGGGTCATCGGGCAGAGGTATGTCTTTGATACCTGTATGAGAGCATCGAGATAGATCAGTGCTTATATATGCTCTTCCCTGAAGACTTCCCATCAAGAAGATTGTTGACGCCATCCCAGTCACACATTCACAGCTCTCCTCAACGCACAGCGCCTGGCTCAGCACAGCCCGTGCCATCTGTACCACAGATACCTTTCCTAAACTCATCTCCCAATCATTCACTCTCCCGTCCTCCCCTGACCGGACCTATAGCCTGGCCGGGATCACCAAGGGAGCTGGCATGATTCATCCGAACATGGCCACCCTTTTAGGTGCCCTCTGTACCGATGCGCCGATCGAGCCCTCCGCTCTGAAATCTCTCCTCAACCATGCGGTCGCCCGTTCTTTTAACTCAATATCAGTGGATGGAGATACCAGTACTAATGACACCGTTGTTCTCATGGCCAATGGGGCTGCGGGAGGCAAATCCATCGGCTCCGCTTCGTCGGCCGACTACGCTACCATGCAAGATATCCTGACCATGTTTGCGCAGTCGTTGTCGCAACTTGTGGTCCGGGACGGCGAGGGCGCCACCAAGTTCGTGACCGTGAGAGTCCAGAACTCGCCGTGCTACGAATCTGCCCGCATAATTGCCGCGACCATAGCCCGGTCCCCCCTCGTCAAGACAGCCTTATACGGTCGTGACGCCAACTGGGGCCGTATATTATGCGCTGTTGGATATGCACAGGGCGTCAAGTCCGGCGTTGTCATGCCTGAGCGGACAAGCGTGAGCTTCAAGCCCGTGGATGGATCCCCTGTCCTCAAGCTCCTCATCAATGGCGAGCCTGAGAAAGTTGACGAGGCTCGTGCCAGTGCCATTTTGCAAGACGAAGATCTGGAGATTGTCGTTGACCTTGGCGGGGGTGAACAAGGCGAGAGCGGCCTCGCCCGGGAGGAGGCCGTTTACTGGTTCTGCGATTTCAGCCACGAATATATTACCATAAATGGCGACTACCGAACCTAACGAACAATCTAAAAAGTTCTCTGTTTATTAGATTCCATTTGATGTGTTTTCCTGTTTCTCATTATTATCTTTTTGCAATGTTGCGACATTGATTTCAAAATTCAATTTCTAGAAATGAATTAAGATGCAAGCGATATGTATATCATAACTAGGCTCTTTTCTCTCCATATATTGTTACACACAAATAATAAGTGTTATATACAGTCAGGGCTGACTTTTTCAATATGTAGAAACTCTTTAAAAGCCGGGAACTCCATGTGTAAGGAAATTTCTTTTCTCCTAGAACGCTACACAACTCATTTCAGTTTTGTCCCCAGGCTAACACTAACCTGACATTATAAGGAAATGAAACATTGATAAGCCCACGGACTCCCGCAGGGAATTCATTAAAATGGTGTCTTGCTTAGTTCCCAGGAACGAGACCTTTAAGGCCGGAGCCGAAATCACCTTCCCTGGCCGCGATCTCAAAGTACCCGTAGATAATCCTATGGAGCGAATCAGTAACCCTCCTTGCTCGAATATGTAGACCCAAAATATACTACTTACGTGACTGCCAGAAGAATACCCGTTCCACTGCCCAGGGCCCCCATCAAGTCGGAAGCAACAGAGAGGGCACCAATGCATGCACCTCCAAAAGCGGCGGCCGTCGGAATGACCCTTTTCAGTTCCTTGTACATGCTCTGTTCGCGATGTCCAGCCATCACGAGTCCTTGGTCCTTCAGCTGCTTGGCAACATCACGAGGAGCCGAACCAGAAACCTCAATCCAAGTCTTGGAAAACAAAGCGCAGGCAACGAGCATGAAAGCGACATAGACAGCAGTGTGGACCGGGTCGAGAAGAGCCTCCTTGAAGTTAAGTGGAGGAGACATATAGTACGCAATACCCGAAGCAGCGTACAGCTGGGCGGATCCTTCCCGAGGTTCCCACACACCAAGAAGCCTCACTAGCAGGTTGTCCGAGAAGCGGGAGTACAACATCTGGCTAACAAGGAAAATATTGGAACATAGGGCAGACTGAAGCATGATGGGCATGTTGGAGGTATAGAAAAGTCGGACGGGGTATGACCCACGCATTCCACGTTGGCGAGAGGACTTAACCGGGATCTCGACCCGGAAGCCTTGGAGGTAGACGACGGCAGCGAAGATTAAAAGAGTCGCCAAAAGGTTCATGATATTAGGAAGGTTTTGGCGGTAAAAAGCTTCTCGCAGAGCACGCTGCTTGTCAGACCACGTTAAGAGCAGATGGAAAAGGGCGATGATTGCCCCCTCGAATTCCGGGCCACGGCCAGTATTAATGGTCGTGGGTGAGAAGGCCTTCCAAACAATGGATTCACAGATGTTAGTGGCAATGAAGAGCGAAATTCCACTTCCAAGACCGTAGCCCTTCTGGAGTAATTCATCCAGTAGAATGACCACCAACCCGGCAACAACCAGCTGCACGATCAGGAGGACGCAAACACCCGCACCGAGATCACTCGGCCTGCCGTAGAGGCCAGTAAGCACGTAAACGCATGCCTGGCCAAATGACAGGATGATGGCAAACAACTTTTGGGCGGTTTGGTACAATTCACGGTCAGTCTTCAGGTCGAGGTTGACGTCAATAAGGTGTGTTCCAGCGAGGAGCTAGCGGAAGGTCAGTGAGTGGCGTAGCTGTTAGAGACATGCTTACCAACCTGGAAAACCATGCCTGACGAGATAATGGGCGTAATGCCCAGTTCCATTAAAGTCCCACGATTACTGGCCATCACCATACGTAGCCAGTACAACGGATCCGATGTATCGGAAGAGACAATACCATAGAGCGGCATTTGACTCATGACCAGAAATATTAGCAGAGTCAACTATATCCAGAATCGTCAGTTTCCAACATGAGACTACAAAACAATCGCACAGAGATATACTCATACCCCGGTCCACATAAGTTTCTGGTTGAATGGCACTTTGGTTTCCGGCGAAGCCACCTCCGGTAGAATGGGCGTAAAGGGCTTGATTAAATCGAGGAATCGTACTGTCTTTCGTCAGTACCAGCCATGCCTTCCCGAACAGAGGAACAGAGGCAGATTGCGGATGGATTGGAGTTTGCGATCGCGTGCAGAGGGAGAACTCACATCCGCTCATTGTGCCGGCTGTTTTCCCCCGAAATCAATAAAACAAGGAAGAAAGATAAATAAAGCTGGTAGAAGAGACCAGCTAAAGGAACGAGGAGGATATTAGACCAAAAAAAATAAAGGGACAGGGAGAGTAAGAAAGGAAGATGTGGAGGTGGCCGTCCGAAGAGACATGTCGGAGAAAAGAATTGGAAGCGGAAGTTGAAAGTGTGCATCGCTGTCCACTTCATCTGCCATCTGGCCGCCTGGCCGCCTGGCGTCTGCACTAACTAGTTCGGGAAAGGCCACTCTGGTCAGAAGAACTTTCCAACTTCCTCTGTAGAGTACATACTGGATGCCCTATTACGGGCTATAACACGCTTCCAATTACATATAAGTATGTATGCTTTCTTGAACCGAAACATTCCCTTACTGCATGCTAACTACGAGTATAGGGTCCTGTCAACAGTCGATAGTTCCTGTGATCAGAATCTTTGCCTAAGTCTTACATATACAGAATTTCTTCTTTACAAACACTTGCCCTAGGTTCAAGTTAGTGACCTTGCAGACCAGGTGAAAATTCGTAGATTAGCAACCGGTGAAAAGAGACATTAATGTCGAGAATAGAGAAATCAGAAATCCGATGTAGTGCAATGTTAAATGATATCCGATCGACTCGATCATGTCCATCTCAGGCCAGATTCTAAAATCACAAACTAATAATCAAATAGTAATACTGTAACGTCATCAGACACAATGCCCAGTCCGTTGACAACAAAGTTGTAGGACATATTCTCTCTTGCCTTGACAGACCTGCTTTCTATCCATCTGGCGTCTCGAAGGCTCCTTTCTTCTCACTTTCATCATTATTGACAATATTTGGCTTCGCTCGCTTCCCATTGGCGAACCACTTAGAAACAATGTAGTAGACAATCCAACCACAGATCCAGCCAGCAACTCCAATGAACGTTGTGACAATAACGATCGGGAGCAGTACCAGAAGAGCAAGGCAGACGCACAAGCCCGTAAATGCTAGCGCGACCAGTGCGGCCACGACGAGTGCCGAGAGAAAGCTGGAGAGAAGCACTCCAATTGCGAATAGGATGAAAATGACTATGGGAGTGCCTGAGAAGGCGATCTGCGAGTAGAGTAAAGTTGCCAATAGCGGTCGGGAAATTGTAAGGAGGAGGACGCGTTGTTGGAGTGTCTCGCGACGCTTTGGCGTCATGATATGATCTGCCATTTCCTCAAGCTTCCCAGTGATGGAGGAGATGGTGGTCTGGATAACAGATTTGTAGCCATCAGTGGTTGAGGTGGCACTCATCATGACAGGGCAAACTTGTCGTGGTCTTTGACCCAGTTTGAACCCGAAAGTGGCAAAAAAATGAGCTTTAAGCTTAACTCAATTACCATTGGAGGTCAAATCTATTTTAAGCTTCAAAGTGCCGGGCTTGGCGTTTGACCTGAATTTGAGACACGCTTCCCTCTTGCAACATGAAGAATTAAACGAATTATCTTTTCTAAGGTTCACCAACAGCGGCGGCAATCCATATCTATCAAGAATATTAAAAGAATAAAAGAATATATTTTAACCATACATTGGATATGTATTAATTATTGCCAATGCTCATTGCTCAATTCATATTAATGCTATCATAGTCATTTATGTACATGTACATATGTATCACACAAAAAACATCAAATTGTTATAAATAATAATCTTGTTTATTTCAAAGTCAATCAGTAAAATTTATGCATCCCAAAAAATGATGCGAGGAAGTGTTATGTTCGATATCATAGCATGATACCTAATGGATCATCTGAGTGTAATGCACAGAAAGCTTGCAGGATGGGCAATGATTCACATCATTCAATCCAACGACACCATCGAACATTCCTGAAAGCCAATCATACTTGTCTTTCACTCCAACATACCCATCTCCGAACGCATTCATCGACAAGCCTCAATTCTTCTTTGTTCGTACCGAATTCGAACCACTCTCTATGCTCCTTTCCACATTCCTTACACTGCCCTTGGTCCTTGACCTTCTTGTCATTCAGTTCAATGTGGATGAGTCTCTCTACTCGATTAACGTGCGGTACCTGTCTCGCCTTGATAAAGGATTCATCACCTCCCGGGGTGCTTGCGCGGGACGGCGACGGCGAGGAAGGAGAATACGGATAGTAGCGGATAAGAGTTAGGTGGTGAGAGCATTGCCTTGTCCACTCATTCAAACGACGGTGAACGTTGTTAGCCCTGCCGATCTTCAAGCGAATGGTACCGGGGTTGGCTCCAAAGCTTGGTGTCACGGCGTAACGATCTTGCGCTACCCGAATAGCGTCACTCATGCGGTGGCCCTGATGTTGCCCTTGTGGCGAAGGAAGGAGCGATGATGCAACCTCTGGCGGTGGTGGTGCTGCGGATCCTGAGCTTGACGGTGTAGCCCAGAAGATATAGATGTATCCTTTGGTGTCAGTCTGCGAAACAGGCTTTGCTAGCTCGGCCAAAAGAAGAGAAGTTGTCTGAGGAGATAGATGAGGAGGTATCAGCGCAAGAAGTGATTGCGTCTGCGAAGAAGACGAAGCAGGAGTACTCCGTAAAGACGGCCGTGTAGGCGTATCGTACGGCGATAAAGATCGTCGAGATGACTGCGAGGGGGTTACAGGATGGGGCGCACGGGGTGTGATCTGGCCCGACGTCAACGGTTTGACACGTTCAGTTGGGACAGGCCGTTGATTTGCCCCAGGTGGGGGATGGGATATGCGAGGCCTTGTAGAATTGGGATTACCGGCTTGTCTCCGAATGGGCCTCGGAGCTGGCGGATTGTCATCGTCCACAATGAAAAAGCAACAGAACCCTGTTTGTCTTGGATGCGGTTTCCGGCCTGAAATCTCATGTCGTTTCTCTTGAATGCCCTGGATCCTTGATGCGTCACTCCGATTTCCCTTCATTTGATCACTTTTCTTCAATCTAGGATGGCCCCTTTGCTCCTCTTCCTCCTGGTTGACATCCAGTCCTCCCAGTCGCTCAATCAATGTATCAATACTCGATTTTCGAGAATGCTGCAGAACCTCTTGTTCTATTATCCCCCCAGCTTTCCGAGGTGTCTCATGGGCTTGATCTTTATGCTGCCAGCAATAGCTGTCCGTCTCGCTCAAGTAGGACATACCCCGTTTTGAAGACGAGGACCTGACAGATGAAGCCAATTGGCGACGACATGGTCTACCATTGTTTGTGATACCCTTACATGTTGTCGCAGGGTTTCGTGAATCGGAACGAGGGAGAACGGATTCAGGCGAATTAGCAATATATGGCATGACTCGATATTCGATAAAGCCCAGTAGAAGTTAGGTCGAAGAGCAAAAGAATTGTTATAAAGAATCTTCCCGGCTTCAATAGGTGGATTGGCGGCTCGTTTCAAGTGTCACGCCTAGGACATGAAGATTGCCCAGTATATGGAAATGAAAGTCGACTGCGAAACGCAATGAGGCCTTTGGCGGAGTGCGTTGTTGTTGACAACCACGTCGTTATCTCTTCAACCAAGCAGACATGTCAATAAGGCAGGAGACTTTATACCAGGAGGGATAACCACGACTTTTGAATCCGGTGTCAAGATAAATAAAGAGCGGATGTAGCCTCATTACTTAGGCCATGCCTTGTGGCTGGGGTGGCTGATACATAGCTGCGGCCGCATAAATCCGAGGCTGGGGCAGTTTGTTATCCTTAGGCATTAACTGCGGGATTTTTTTGAAGGGACAATATTAACTAACTATTGGTTGGTTTATGCCAGGTTCCCCACTTGGTAGTTGACTTAGCTACCTACCTAGGTAGATGATAATGTAAGGATGAACTTCCGTACACGATTTCAAACAACTTCCAGAGGTTCCACGAGCATTGCTCAATAGAGGCTCACATCCTGAAGCAGGTTAATATGGTTAAGAGCAAACCGAAAACCACCGTGATCACCAAACGTGATACCAATTCCCCGCCGAAGCCTCTAAGGTCGCTACGCCAATAAGCAGTGCCACTCCTGAAGATGAATCGATGAATTAAGGGCACTACTTGAATAGGGTCATATTGCATTGGAATATTCAGGAAAGTCGAAGGAGTTGGAGATAAAAGCTCGAGAGATCAACGTATTTTGATCCTTAGGAGGAGTCTCCATTCTGGGAGGAAGTCTGCCCTGCAGAATTGGATTTGAGCAAGTTGATTGGAGGAAGGAAAGGTTTCCCTGTACCTGTGACAGACCACCTATATCGCAGACTGAGGAACAAATGATACATCATTGTTGTTGCAGCACGTTTCTTCAATTTTGCCGTCCATCCATTACCAAATGATGGAAAATCCAGTGAGAGGTCACTTACGCAATCATATTTCATCTCTGGGTTGAAGACGGGTTCTAAATATGTAAAAATACTACTCATCACTGACCTTGGGCGGCATGATCATCATGATCATCGGAAATGACTAGTTAGCTGGGCTACAATCGTATCAATACTCGTTCGCAGGCTCAAGGAAGGGGAAGGGGCCCCATGAGCTCAACAACCGACAGGTTATTAAATTGACTGAGCTCGGTGTTTGGCTGGATATTAAAGCTCAACGATAGTCTGGTCGGATCAAAGAAGCCATCCAGATGAGATTCTGGTGCTTCTAAGACTAATTCTAAAATGACCTGACGTAGTAAACCCGGGTCATCAAAGGAATGTGTAACGAAGAGCCGAATTAATGGAAGCAGGAGGAAAGGGGTTACCAAGCGTCGTCCGATATGTCGTCGTACAGAGAATATGGTTACAGAGACAATGTCGCAAAGATTATTTGCGAGAACCGAGGATCAAGCCTTCCTCACAGCACAAGATCTCACTACATACATGCAAATCGAATGGCGCAGTGGCGCTTTTAGTAATTTTGGGTGTTTCTATAACCCAGA
>NPHW01004279.1:0-11953 GCA_002240705.1 Elaphomyces granulatus
CGTTGTCGAAACGGGTAACGGGGAATTAGGGTTCGATTCGGGGGAGGGAGCCTGAGAAACGGCTACCGCATCCAAGGAAGGCAGCAGGCGCGCAATCCCGATCCGGGGAGGTAGTGACAATAAATACTGATACAGGGCTCTTTTGGGTCTTGTAATTGGAATGAGTACAATCTAACACTGTTACAAATCAGCATTTCTAACAATTGGTAAACTCAGCACCCACTAGGCAGTCGGGCTTAGGCCCATCTGGGAATTCTAGAGAGCTGTTATGTAATTGTAATCAGAGCTGAGCGATGGTCTTACTGAGGCAGGCTTCCACATGGAGGTTGCGGGCAGTGTTTGTAAACACTGCCCGCAGCATGACGAGAGAGATACAAGCACGATGATGAGAGAGATGTAAGCACGATCGGTGTGATGTGAAGAGAGGAAAAAAAAGAAAGACGAAAAGAAAAGGAAAGAGGGGCGTTGCGTGTGACTCAGCCACGTGACCTACTCGTTATAAAATCAATAATATTTAAGTATAGCTTGTAGTGTAATCACAAAGTATTGCAATTTTTATCTTCATTATTGGAATTGATTTGGGGGAAGTGGTGGAGTGGCCTAAAATATAATCCGGCCAGGTGGAAGCTTCTTGTTATATATAGACAGCTGTGCAGCTCGTTGGAAATTCTGGTCATGCTGGGTAACCCATGTCTCTTTGACAGACAATGCGTGGGCTAGCCCTTGCTGATGGCAAGAAGTGCTGGGTAGATCAGCGCGAAGAATTCGGATGCGTCTTCTGTCTGAAGAGAGACGCTGATCATCCTTTGAAAATAACAGAGTGCTTACATAGTAACTAGTTTCGAAATCCCCTAGTGGTGGATCCAAAAGCCGTACAGCAGAATCATCTGATGCTCTCCCCATCCTCCGAGAAAGCAATTTTACTTACCCAATCAGGATGGCCCTGAAGTGTCTGCAGCTACAGACAATTGGCGATGGGTCCTAGAGCTGTACAGTGGAATCAGCAGAAGCTAACGCCAAGAAATTGCATTGACCCTACATACGAGTATGGCCCCGAAATGTCTGCAGGGAATGTCCACTGTCCAGTGTGGTTGAGTTCCAGAGCCGTACAGTGTGATCAGCAGATGCTGATGCTAGAATTTCCTATCCTTTGAAGCAATTGCATATACCCGATCGGTGTGAGAGCCGCACAGTGGTGTGATCACCACTGATCAGCAGATCGATGCTGATGAAAGCATCTTTCGAGCAATTGCATTAGTGTGGACCTTAAGCATAGTCCAGTGGTCGGGCCCCAGAGCCATAAAGTGGAATCAGCGTACCAGAGTATTTTCTGCCATAAAAATCTCACCGTCTGCCTCACCGTTTTCTCATAAAATTCTGCCGTCAAAAGCCGACTTTGACGTATTTAGTATAAATATAGTGCTGACGGTTTGTCAGGACTCTTCTCTGGTAGATTAAATCGATAAATTCTTCTATAATAGGTATAGATCTCATTACAGCAGGTGTATCCTATGTATCTTATTTATTATGAATTATATATCATGATGATGACTGTACTATATACGTACATAGGACTCCGGAAGTTTGCTGCCACATTGCTACATAGATCTGCTATGTTAGGTAGGCACCAGACAGGCAAGCGACCCGTTAAAGTCGCCACTAATGATATATTCGGGTCAAAGGAAGATTTTTGGATGCAGGCCTAGGGTCGATTGATAGCGCGAACCTCTTGATGTAGATTCGACTAGAAGCAAACCTTATGTGCCAGTATTGAGTAGCGAGAGCTTGAGCTCGAGGCCAAAGCGCCTTTGCTTGCCACCAAATACATAAGCGCGAATCTGCATGATGTGAGCCGTTGTCATTTGTTTCTCCCCCAGCCAAGCTAAGTTTTAGTAAGCTCAAGCTAATTCGTTTAAATTTATTATGACCCTGCCTAATGGCAGATTCTCGTCATTGAGGTTATTATTGCAATTTGCATTTACCACATAAAAGCACCTTCCACTATTTGGCTGTGACTAAAGACCAAACTAGGCATGGGCCCGTTTGAATGTGAACCTTTCCTTCAGCTATGAAATAAGTCTGATGTATGAAGTCATCCAATGCACCGTAAATGCTGCCACGAGTAAGGAGCGATCTCTTTCCCCAGGGCGTTGTTTTCACGGTAGGCCAGTTGGTTAAGTTAAACAACAATCTCCATTCCGTTGTCTATAGTAAGGCCTCAATTGCCATTCAAGGTGGCACAATTTTTCAATGAACGGCGCAAAGAGGAGCTCATCCAGATTGTTGGCTTGACCAAAATCTTATCAACAGACTGAGCGAGACAAATTCTTACTGGGACTAGACGGTAGCGGCATATTTCGTGAGAGATATCCTGGATATCACGAAGATCTAGCCCCTGGATTTGGGTATAGCGTGGATTAAAGGGATGAGGTCGCTTTATCAGAGAAAAATAGAGCACAGTTTTGACCCATCCTGGGCCAGTAGCTTGATACCAAATACCAAATAGTTGATTTGGCGTTGATGGATCTAAAGATTTCCATCACTTAAATTCTTGGTGGCCATTAGCATGTTCTAGGTGAAGACCTGCTTCCTTGTTCATGTCTGAACTATTAACACCGGTTTTTATCCAGTCGACTGCATTGACTCCATTTAGTAGAGGCTCATATTCTGTGGCATACCAAATGTCCTGGGGAGTATGAACTTACCATTTATATCCATAGTCCGCTCTTGCTGCATAACGCTTTCTGTATTTGCTTCAGCAAGCTGCCATGTTTGTACTATACCGCAGGAGAAGTTGCCGGCACACCAGCAATTCTCCGCCGAATATCCTGACGCCCTTTGTCTGCTGCGCTCCAGGGACTTGGTAATATAGACAATCTGTGCTTAATATTTCCGACCCCTTTTTCCACATCTAACTCTTAAGTATCAACAATTATGTTCTTGTGCTATTAGAGACTTGCTCTATTCAATTGAGATACTTGTATCATTGAAGGTGACCAATAACTGCTATGACATCTGCAATGGTGTTGAGGTAGTCAATACATTCCTGAGCAACTAAAAACATGTTATTGGCTAGGTGACTCATCGACATGAAAGATGGTTGCGATATCAGGGTTGCTCCTGAGTCCTCTATACAGGGCGATCACCGTGGAGACCATGCCTGAATCATACTGACCAGAGCTCATGTGAAATGATTTACGAAGCTGCTCCAGCCTTTCAGTAATCCACAATGCCTCGCTTGACAACTCTGCTGCAGCTTGGTAATGCAATTGGATAGATGTGCAGCTGATCCCTGCTACAGACCGGGATGGAATTTCGATCCCAAATTTGACACCACACCTCGCCATAGAATAGAACGAGCTTTTTGGGCGTTCTTTCTCTTGGTATCAGAAAAGGAGTCGATTACACAGGAGAAGGCGGCATTTTTATGACCATTACTACGGTCTTCAGAGCCTCCTACGCCCGACTTAGTATGAGTATCTCCAGAAAAACGAAGTTGATATTCACGGTAGTCATACAATGTGATCGACATAGACTAGTTCCACAGTGCAGGATAAAATCTCTTGTTGGTCTAAGACTCTATGTATGAACCACATGCATTGGCTTCTTCATTGAATGCAGGTTGTCAGCGTGATCAGCCGTCTTGGAAGAAAATAGTAGAAATTGGCGCCGATTTGAGTTCAGTGGCGTTTGAAAGGGCGGGTCTCAGTTTTCCCAGATTGACCCTGATTGGGGATATTTTTCTAGTATATGGGCTTATGTATATGTACCTAAACATACACGGCAGACATGAAGAGAACTCACCCGCACCTCTGGGACGGTATCAACTTTCCATTATTATAACCAACTGGCAACAACACATGGCATGCTCCACAGTCTACATGTAAAAGCTTATCCTTTTCTGCATCATGGTGTAAGTCCAAATTCCGCTCTTGCTTATGATAAGTAAACTAGCATCGATGTCAGCTTAGGCTGAAGAACGTCTCTCCTACCCACGCAGCTAAGATTCCGCTTTTGAGGGTCCTCGAGAGGTCACACAGTTACTATAGGTTCATCTCCCTTGAGGGCGTGATTGTTGCTGGTGTACAGCCAGCAGACTGGTCAATAGGTCCTGCACCAGTTGGCGAGGCCGCGAGGGATTGTATACGCTTGTTCGGCAGACCGCACCCCATGCATGTATGTGTGTAGATATATTGGGCATGGCGGGGTAAGCAGCTGCGGCACTTTTGCAAGAGTAGTCGGCGAGTTCCGACGGTGAAGGGGCGAAGCACAGTCGAAGCACAGTCGCGGGCGTATATCTAGCCGTCCAAGAATGATCTTCTCATGTGAAATGGCAGTTTTTCCTAGGAATCAAAGGGCTCCTGGGAAGGTACGATTGCCCTTTCAATTGATCTGAACTGAATCGAATTCTTCCACATAGACGTCCTGAGAAATTCCGGGCATTCTTCAAGGCCTGCTTTGAACAGATCGAAGAGCAGTCTGTTAAGATGGCAGATATAGGAAAGCTCTGTACTATCCGCATCTACACCGTCCGCGAAGGGAAGGATGGAGGTCCGACTACAACCGTCAAGGATGGCCTGGACCAGGATGATGTCTTTGGTAGTGACGCCTCACACGCGTTGGTATCCAAACGTGTCTTCAATGGCAAGGGTGCTCTCGAGCAGACGACCCTTTTAATCAACTCACCGCATCTGCTCCGGCTATGCCGGGATATCATTAAGTTCTATCCAACAGTCCCCGCGGACTTTAAATCTCCATTCGAATTGGAAAGTCCGTTTCAGATGCTCTACCATTATTGGGATGACCTGGTCCAGGCCCGGGACACATTAATGGGCAAGGACGACGATGAAGCACGCCTGCATCTCAGCCTCTTACTTGACTTTATGCACATACAACTGGGACCCGACAGAGCTCGAGTACAATCCATGCTTACCAAGGGCCATATCAGCTATTCCTTACTCTGGACCATCTTCCGGCCCGGCTCCCTGATCTACACGGAGATTCAGTCACAGCCCTGGCTTCTTCGCTTAGAAAAAACGGCGTACGAAGAAAATCAGAGGATTGGGAAGTTTATAGAGGTACACTGTTCATACACTGACTACGATGGCAGCAATGTTGGGCGGGCGTCTCATGTCATTCAGATTCTCCAGAAAACGTATTTTGCTGCAGAGAACCCCTGTCAAGTCACGAGATTACCGACGTTCCCGAGAGAATTTGTCGAAAAAGGGGAGGAACTGGAGGATAGGTTAGTCGAGAGGGGAAATAAATTCCTCTCTTTGACCGGTTTGCTGGTGAGAAAGTATGATGGATTGGCACTTTATCTAAAAGAACCACCGGATGAGATTTATGTTCCGGATATGAGTGAATGGCCCGGAGTGTGGTTGCCTTACATGGTAAGTCGAATAATGATAATACCAAGGAGAAAATAGCAAGATGCCAACACATTCACTAGGAAACTGGACGCATCGTGCTCGACCGAAAAACTTTCAGAGAAGAGAACAATAATGAACAAGTCTCATTAAGTCCTCATGATTCAACTGATAGAACAGACAGTCTACTATGTCCTCCGTACACCTACGGATATTCACTGGGGCGCAAGGACTGGTGCAGATTCCATGTCGACTATATCTCCGAGATTGACTGGAATAAGAATGCTTTTGACTCTTTGTTTATCAAGGAAGAGCAAAAGGCTCTTCTACAGGCACTGGTCTCTTCCCATGTGTTTCCAGAAAATGCTCGAGATCAGGCATTACAGAAAGGCAAAGGCCTGGCGATACTATTGCATGGCAGTCCAGGGAGTGGCAAGACATTTACTGCCGGTTGGTAGTCTTTTCCCCTTCTTCCTTTCTTCTACTTGCTTTTTTACCAGCCACTTTTTTCCGTGGCGCTAATTGATGATAGAGGTGTCTGCGGAGGCAACAGGGAGAGCGCTTTTTAGTACCGCAATGGGTGACCTTAACCACTGGAACAATGCCTGCTTCTTCGAACGTCGGCTGAGACGTATCCTACAGTATGCAACCATTTGGAAAGCTGTCGTTCTCATAGACGAGGCCGACGTTTTTCTCGAAGCAAGGAGTGAAGGCCCTGGAGATACGGCTGATCGTAATAGCCTCGTGGCTGTGTTCCTTAGGAATCTGGAATATTTCTCTGGGATCGTATTCCTAACCTCAAACCGCGTCCACGTCTTCGACCAAGCAATGAAGTCTCGCATTCATTTGGCTCTGGAGTATACACCACCAAATATTGAGATGCGAAAGCAAATATGGGTTAAGACGTTTTCTTATATACCGCCTGCCGAGCTTGGGTTCAACATCGAGGATGATATCGACATTCTTGTCGAAGATGAAATTAATGGCCGCGAAATTACGAACACGGCGAATACGGCAAGAACGTTGGCGAGGTTTAAGAGGGAGAAGTTACAAAGACGACATTTAGAGATCGTGTTAAATGTTAGGAGAGATTTCGAAAATGGCATAAAGAGAACACGAGACTTATGCCTGAAGCATCAAAGTGTCGAGGTAGCGGGTTCAACGCCGAAAGTGAATGCATTTGATCCTACCTTATGATGATGTCTAGAATAAACATTCGCCTAGAGTATGGAATCCAGTTAGAGTAGAACTTGGTGAAAATTATTTCTCTAACAATGTGTGAATCTAAACGCCGTGGGATAATAGCTTGTAAGTTGGCATTGAAGTAGATCTACCTCCACTTAGCAATACATGGTAACCTGTGCAACGACTGACATCGACGTCGACTAGGGCTCGTCTTGCAATTGCTCAATCCCCCGTGACAACCATTCAGCCCCAATTTTGGGACCGCATGATCAGTTATAACTTGATGCTTCATGTCAGACGGTGAGCCGCTGATTAGATGTAGAAGTACGTTGCTTCAGTTAGGAAAAAAAAAAAAAATTTCAGTGGGCAATAGAGCTCTGTCATGCAGAGTAAAGTTGGGATTTTGAGTTATTAGATTTCTCGCAATTCATGCGGCTAGTGGTTAACGCTCGTGGATCCATCGAATCTTTAGAAGCAAATACTAGCCACTAAGTTGGGAGGCGTCTGCAGGCCGAGCGTGCTATTTCAGACCCTAAATAATATATGAATGGCAGCCTTTGGTTCGGTGCATACTAATAATTAGGGTTTTCCCCAGGTTTTTTTTAATTTTTTTTTTCGGTTTCCTGTCATATCAGGCAGCAGACTTAAGCACACATATATGCAGAATGTGGAAACCACTACTGCTGGCCACGTCAGTATTTCTAATCTCAATTTCCGACCTCAGGGCTTTATTATTGGTGTACAGACGCGCTAAATGACTACACATACTACATGGCAAGGTAGAGCGTAGCGTATGGCGTCTCCATCTCAACATTTACCTCTATGATATCCCGTGGACACTACCCTTTGATTCAAATTTATCATGCCACAAAGCCCACTCGGCCGAATTAGTGATAATTCTACTAAAAGATCCAAAGCTGCTGATAAACGCTTACATATATTCAGCTACTACTTTACTTATTGGAAAGCAGTAAAGTGGGGTTAAACCTTCAGCCGACACCTCCATTATGAGGTATTCAATAAAAGATTCTAGACGAAATGAAGGCAAATCAAGTGCTCGATCTGCCCGTCTGGAATCTTATTCTGGAAGGAATAAGCGGTGATCTCTTATTACTAATAAGCAATTCTGTCCGTGAGAAAACTAGATTGAGTCTCTTACTAATTATTCTATCCTTCTTTCTATTTTTAAAGAACCCGAATCTGGGTAATGTTGACAGACGAAAAAAACTATCAAAATTAACAAAATAACATGCTTAACTACGGTTAGAATGGCTAAATTACTGGATATGTATATAACTGAGCAGCTTACATATGGAGTGATGAATCTGCAATAAAGATAGGCAATAATTTGTAGTGCCTTAGGGCTATCCAGTCCTTCTGCTCTTTTCTATTTCACATAGAAAACAGGTGCATGAAAACTGCATGCTACTCCTGCGTGCCACCGCCCTGCTGGCACCTCCTGCTAATCCAGGCTCAACAACCTGCTTGACAATTTTTAGTTATAATACTTTCATCCCAAAGAAAGGGGATAAGAGCGTCACGGGCGGCCACCCCGATATGAAAGGTTTTATAGTACTAGGTATGCAGGAAGTCGAGAGGAGTCAAAGCTCCACCTTTGTGGTTTTGATGGGAGTAGACACTTTGTGCATATACAAAGAGCAGTGCATGCTTAGCGCAGTCAATATGTATGCAAACAAAATTCTTGCATGATTCATGAATCAGGAGTATGCCCGGCCAGGCTCCGGCCAATAGATCTAGAGCAGCAAGTCCAAAGAATTAGCTGCAACATATTAGGCTTCAGTAATTCGTCGCTTTTTGTCATACCTTATCGATATATTAGTATGTATCACATTCTCATTTCTGATAACTGTCCCATACCTTTTCCCTTCCTTTGACGCATCCTAGTACAGACTGCATCTAACCACGCTTACTTTGTATAGATCAGCCTGCTCTACCGCACATTGTGGGAAGACCACGAGTAATAAATATAAATTCATGTACAGTCGCACACTATCTAGTAGTGTATTTCAGTCGCCGAAATACATGTTCCATGCTTGTACATACAATTGAATATGAAAAAAAAAAAAAAAGGTGATTATATCAACATGTATCAGTAATATTTCCACACATTATTAAACACATCATGTTGTTGCAATCTGAGAAATAACTCAATTGTATGTGAGATACTTTGATATGAGCTAATCCATGTTTGGAATAGTTAGCGCGGGGTTCTCCCAAGGAAAAAGGCGTCGTCATGTACCCCGCAAAATCAACATGACAGAAAAGAACGCCACTCAGTATGGCACAAAAAACAGGTAGATGCTGTTTTCTCTTTTTTTCATGATATATACGGTTGCATCTATCTTCTCTTTGCGAATTGACTTCATCTATGCGCAGTTGGTTTTCTTATACGTTTGCATAAAGCTGCTGACACTCGTATCTCTCACCAAGCTATCCTATCCGTCTATGATAAGACCGGTCTGGTCGACTTAGCCAGGGGTCTGGTTAAGCACGATGTTCGTCTGGTTATGTCCGGAGGCACTGCCAGGCTGATTCGAGATGCTGGCCTGCCTGTCGTGTGAGCATTGACTTTCCCACTTTCCATGTTACCTGAGGCGCTCTTCCGATTGCTAGCAAAAACAAAATTCGGATTCTTTATATATAGTATTTATAGCGAGGAAACCGTATAGCTAACTCCCATTGTTAGATATGTATCAGACTTCACCGGTTTTCCCGAGATATTAGGTGGTCGGGTAAAGACTCTTCATCCAGCGGTTCATGGCGGCATCTTAGCCCGTGACATCGAGTCAGACGAGAAGGATTTGGCCGACCGGCATATCGAGAAGATCGATTATGTCGTCTGTAACCTCTATCCGTTCAAAGTTACAGTGTCCCGGCCGGATGTTTCCATTGAGGAGGCTGTCGAAGAGATTGATATCGGTGGTGTAACTCTTCTCCGGGCTGCCGCAAAGAATCATGCTCGGGTCACCGTCCTTTCAGACCCGAATGACTATCCAGAATTCCTTCGCGAACTCGAGACTGGCGGTGTCAAGGAGCAAAGCCGCAAGTTGTATGCCCTTAAGGCCTTCGAACAAACTGCCGATTATGACAGCGCCATCTCTGGCTATTTCCGCAAACAATATGCCACGGGTGGCGTTCAGCATCTTCCCCTACGCTACGGCACTAATCCGCACCAGAAACCCGCTTCCGCCTACGTGATGCAGGGCACGCTCCCATTCAAAGTGCTTGGCGGCTCACCTGGCTACATCAATCTCCTCGACTCACTAAACGCATGGCCTCTTGTCAAGGAACTGAAGCAGGCACTTGGATACCCTGCAGCGGCGAGCTTTAAGCATGTATCACCTACTAGTGCGGCTATTGGTCTTCCTCTAAATGGGAAGGAACGAAAAGTCTACATGGTTGACGACATCGCGGGAATAGAATCATCGGGTTTAGCTCAGGCATATGCTCGGGCTCGCGGTACAGACCGCATGTCCAGCTTCGGCGATGTTATCGCGTTGAGTGACAAAGTCGACGTGGTGACGGCTAGGGTAATCTCACGCGAAGTTTCGGACGGCGTGATCGCTCCAGGCTACGACCCTGAAGCGCTTGAGATTCTCAAGCAGAAAAAAGGCGGCAAGTACTTTGTTCTCGAGATAGAAGAGTCCTACGCACCGCCGTCACTCGAGACTCGCACTTTGTACGGCGTTCAGTTAGAACAGCGCCGGAATGACGTTGTCATCAGCCCTCAGGACACATTTAACCGGATCCTCACACCGAAGGATCTGCCAAAGCTCCCGGACGCCGCTCTCCGAGATGTTACTGTCGCAACCATCGCCTTGAAGTACACACAATCCAACTCAGTCTGCTACGCCCTCAACGGCCAAGTCATCGGTTTAGGAGCGGGCCAGCAAAGCCGTATTCATTGTACCCGTTTAGCCGGCGATAAAGCAGACAATTGGTGGATGCGTTTCCACGACCGCGCCATTAACATCACGTGGAAAAAAGGCACGAAACGGGCAGACAAAAGTAACGCGATCGACATGCTCTGCTCGGGTCAACTACCCCGCAATGACGTCGAAAAAGCGGACTACGAAAGGGTTTTCCAAGAAGTCCCTACGCCGTTCTCTCAGGAGGAGAGGGACGCCTGGCTGACGAAGCTGGACGAGGTTTCTGTTTCATCTGATGCCTTTGTACGTTTACTAACTTTCTCATCCATGTTCAATGACCACCGATGGCGCATATTCTGAGAAGAGATGCTGACTTTGCAACTACCACCAGTTTCCCTTCGTTGACAACGTCTTCCGTGCCTCACGCTCCGGAGCCAAATACATCGCAGCCCCAACTGGCAGCCAAAAGGACGGTGCTGTCTTGGAAACAGCGGAGAAGCTCGGGATTGTTTTCATTGAACAAGGTATACGCCTGTTCCATCACTAGTGCAGCCTTTAAAGTAAATGATCCACCCCCATACCGGTTATCTAGGTATGCACTATATGATGAGGATATAGCGCAGCTCCTCGATACGATAATTGTGGACTGTCTTTTCCCATTGTCTTCTATTTCTTAACAAGGCGTGACTTGTGGTCGTTCAACATAAAAGTCCAAAGCCTAAATATCTCAGGAGATATTCAAAAGTGTTTTCTCTTTCCCGGTATACCCTCTCTACTTTCCCTTTATTCAAGAAAACAAGAGGAGAACCCGACTGAACTTTGCTTCGAATGCCTACATACCTACCCCCGGGCCCTTAACACAGATACATAGATCAAGTGAGTTACTTATGATACTCAACCCTGCTAGACATAAATAGGTACTAGTAGACAATAAACCATACGTGTTGAACCATACAATCAGATTCTATCTTCATATTGACTATCCTTGCTTTTTTAGGGAATGCATCGAAGTTATGGCTATTGCTAGTATCGTCGTCGATATGTAATGTACCTCCTTAGGGAGCAAGAAGCCAGCCTTGACAAACACGTTACACTATCTTACACCTCCAAGTTAGCGGATCGATATCGGAAAGACACGTATCATAATCTAGTAACTTTGGAACAAAACAACGCTTTTTTCTGTTGGTTTTCCATAAAGGAATAATATAGAGCCAGACCAAAAAGCCACATTGAGTGACAGCCTGGCAGGGGGTTGTATATTTTGTTGCTCTCCATATATGGTAGTAGTAGAGAGGCACTTTGCGTAAGGGCTTGTTGATCCCAAAAAGATGAGATAATGAGGGAAGATCAAGGGGTAGAAGGCCAAAGGAGAAAAAACACGACTCACATAAAAAGGGCCCTTAGGTCCTCACACCATGCCCGTCCTGACACAATTTTATAACCGGGAAGGCTAACGATTGAGGAAAGATTGTCAAGTTGAAGCTGACAACCATAGCGGAAGATGGTGGG
>NPHW01004284.1:0-16957 GCA_002240705.1 Elaphomyces granulatus
CTGAGGCACTGAGGCAAGGAGGCTACGTATATATACATATGCTGACGTAATCTGACCCTAATGCTGAAAGAGGTATAACGTGCTAACTTTTTTCCCCACAACCTCGTCTTGGACGCTTGGCACGCTAAATGATGTCAGGCGCGTCTGAGCTTTGCTGAATTTGTTCGTTGATGTATCCTTTCTTTTTTCCTTTCATTTCCCCCACCTTTCCTTCTGATATCATAACAAAACCACACACTGAAAAAAGGAATAATCTACCACAGAACTGCTTTACTACAGGCTATACCGATCTCAACAATGCCTTCCCGGAAGTCGAATACCACCACCGCGGCGACTGCGTCTACCGATGCAGGTGCAACGAGCGACTCGGCTTCACAGATTTCCCCACAGACGACGGAGCAACAACTAAAAGCACAGGCTGAAGGGGGAGTTAGTGTCGAGGTACGAGTGGTTTCGTCTTTGAATTAATCAGTTTTCGGTGGCAGATATCTTGCCTCGTCTTTTTAATTTTTCTACTTCGGATTTTGTGGGATGAGGAAATATGGGGCGACATCTATGTACCCCGCGCGTCCCTCGACGACAGTGGAATAGATTCATAGGCCTATAGGTGAATTGCTTACCTCATGTACGGGCAATGGAGAGAAAAAAAAAGAAAATCAAATTAAATCCTCAATTTATCTATAATGCCGTTAGGGACGACATGTGTGCTGACATCTTTCGCTCCGCTCTTTCAGGATTATCTCCTACCTCGAGCCCTAACACAGCGTCTCGCCAAAAGCGTCCTCCCACCCAACACAACAATCCAAAAGGATGCACTATTAGCAATCCAGAAAGCTGCCACTGTCTTTGTATCCTACCTGTCATCCCAGTATGCTAAAACCAATCCTTTCACGCACCTCCTTTTGTGATCAACCAAATCACAGTCCAACCACCATTCGATATTTCCAATTAGCTATTTGACACTGACCCGTACATGCCACCGGATAGTGCGAACGAAGCGACTCTCAAACGCACGGTAGCGCCCACCGATGTATTCGCCGCTTTATCGGGCTTAGAATTCGATTTGTTTCGTGACCGCCTAGAACGCGAATTGGCTGTTCACATGGAAGCAGTAGAAAAGAAGCGGAATGCCACGCGAGAGAAGAAGGCCGCTGCCACAGTCAGTGCTAGTGTTTCAACCCCCGCGAAGGCAGATGCTGCAACGGCAGCAAGGAGAGACGACGAGGAGGATGGAGATGAGGGGGTCCGAGGTGCCAAGAGAGTTAAGCGCAGTGGCAACGGAGTAACTACTGCAGCGATAGCAAGCAAGGATCATGGAATGAGGACGCACAATGGACGGGAAACGGAATTAGGAGAGGAGGAGGAGGAGGAGCAAGAAGAAGAGGAAGAGGAAGGGGGAGGAGAGTCCGACGAAGATGAAATACCGGATGAAGATGACCAGGACGAAGATGGTGACGAAGAGGAAGAGGGCGAGGAGGAAGACGGTGATAATGCAGATGAGGACAGCGATCGAGTTGAGGATATAGACGGAGACCATGTGCATGGAGGGAGAACGCTTCATTCTGACCCAGGTAGTGACAGTGGCAGTGACCGTGACAGGAGTGACTACGAGGATGATGAGGACGGGCCCGGGGCTCAGTTATTACGAGAGAACATGGGTCTGAGTTAATTCATCAATTGAGAAAAAAGAAAGGAGCCGGAAAAAAAGAAACGAAAAGGAATTGGCAAGAGCAACAAACAACACGAGCGGAATATGGTTGCTCCTTTTTTAAACTTATACTCATTATACCATATTCCAATCACCGCTGAATAACGCGGAGAAGAAGAAACAAGAAGGAATAGAAAGGAATAATGCAATAGACACATAGATATTAATCAAAGAAAGATGTGATAACTGATTTCCTTTCTGGCATTTTTACTCGGGAAGGTGGGTAACTAGATACAGAGGCAGGTTATCTATCAGTCTATCGCCTTTTTTCAACATAGATTGCTTTTTGTCTGTTCTCAGGACGGAGGATACTTCTCTTTCTTTCTAGTGGTGGGTGTTACTACCTGCACAATTACATGGGAATTATTGACATGTGTAGAACCTTCAGCCAGCAGATGAGGGGAAATCAAACAAAATCACCACGCCAATATCCTGTTAAAAGTCCGATAAAAGTATTGCAACGACGCCATGTATTGATAACTGGAAAAAGATTCCCACCAGAAGGTGTGCCACGTGGCACAATCGGAAACAGAAAGAAAAAAATGCGAAAGAAAAAGTCACGGGCATTAGCATATAAAGCCCTAACCTGTTAATGATGTCGTTAGGGCTTTCGTGCTTCACCGACTCCTGGAACACCGCCAATGTAACATCAGTAATCTATCTTGGTATCTTTCGAAGTTTCCTACACAAGAACAGTAGATGTGAGATGACGTTAGGAGAAAGAAAGTTAATGGGGAAAACCAAATTAAGTAAATAAAAATTATGGCGCATCTACACATCCGCTCCCTGATCACGTTTAAATAAGCGATAGGTAGCATCACGAGCCCGGATCACTGAGCAAGTCACTCATGCCTTTGGGAATCCTCGGAGGCGAGATGGTGGAGGGATTGCGCCAAAGCTCACCACACGACGAGACATTATCTTGCTTGGTCACTAGGTTGGGGAAAAGGAGGCTGTTGTTCCGCGCAGCGCCAGGGGGAAGTGGGTGCATTGGCTTGGCACTTTCTTCCCTCTCCATCTTCATTGTCTTTTCGGCATTGGTCGTGGTCGATTTGGTGACTTTGCTGAAGGTGGTGATCTTGGCCGACTGGTTCTTCTGTTGCAATTTCTGGGATGTACGCCTCTTGGGGCCAGGCTTCTTCGGGCGTCCCACGCGGCCGGTCTTGAGCAAGGCGTGCAGGCTGGTCCCCCGGCTGGCCGGGTTGGAGAGCATCACCGGCATCGCGGGTTGCTTGTGTGGGAGTTTTACAGCTTCATCGTGACTCGAGGATGGGGTGAGGATGCCGGTGTTGATGGGTTCGGGCTCATTCGTAGGGTTAGGAACGACGACGGTGATTGGGCCATTTCTTTTCGCCTGCTCAACTTCTGAGGAATCGCATTCAACGAAAACGTCCGGGGTCTCGTCATCCCACCGTTTCAAGCCGACGAGCCGAGCGACCTCTTCACAGTCGCCCTTCACCATGAGATCCCAACAATCCTCGAATTCCCTGCCGGTTGGGGGCTCGTTGTTGATCCACATGGTAACCCCGTTTCTTCGACCCCGGACTACGTGGCATAAATTCTTCACCAGCCGCCGGACACCCGGGATTTTGAGACTGGTCCCAACCACGACCAGCGCGTCCGGGCGAGACCGGGTATCCGCATTCATGACCGACGCAATGGCTTCCTCATCCGGGTTGTGTTCATTGTAGAGCACGATCCGAGGACGCAGCTTCCCCACCCCGTGGCTCCGCTGGCCGGTGGTCGTTCGGACAGCATCCGTCTCTGAGCAGGCCGGGCATAGCGGTGCATCGGGGCCGTGGAACAGCTCACGTTGGAAGTTCGACAGATGGCGACATTTCTGGCAGACCATCTTGTCGAGGCTGCCATGCAGTTGGATTGTGCGGGGCCATGGGGCTTTGGCATTGAGCGGGACCTGTGTTGCCAGCGGCGGCATGGAGGTCTCTATACAATCGATGTTCTGGGTGTAGAGTCGGATCAATCGGTTATCCTGGGCAAGCCTGGCCAGCATGTGATGAAAGGCAGTTGGTGACGACCTGGAGGCCTCTTCTGATAGCGAGCGCACCATTTCATGGAAAGATGCGGTTAACAAGTTATCGCGATAGACGGCTGCATCAAACAGCAGCTTGCCTGATGATTTCAGGTTGTGCTTCCTCTGCACTGATTTAAATAACCCATTTTTTGATCGGAAGTCGGGAACTGCCAGCGGCCATCAGCATAAACGAAGAGAAACAAAGAGACGACGGCATGATCCAGATGAGAGAACGAGCGAAAGGGAAGAAAGGGTCCAGAGCCAAGGTGTTGGCGGAGAAGGGACATTAACCAGGTAAAAATCAAAAAGAAAGAAAGGGAGATGGTAGAAGAGAAAAAGAAAGAAAGGAAAAGTAAAAGAAAAGAGGGGTTAAGGGTGAGGACAGGGGAGGAGACCTACTGCCCGCGGAGGTGGAGATACCGGCGCCGGCGATGACGACGATCTTGCGGCGTGTTCGCAGGGTCTTGACGAGCAGATCGATCTGGGTTTTTTGGTGAACATCCTCAAGGTTGGCGGGAGAGGACTTGGACGATGATGGTGGTGGTGGTGGTGATGGTGGTGATGGTGGTGATGGTGATGACGGTGATGATGGTGATGATGATGAAGGTGAAGAAGATAAAGAAGAAGATGAAGATGATATGTCGGAGGCGGGACGGGAGAGGTCAAGATGTTGTGTTGTGCGCGGCTTCGGACCCACCCGGCGTCTCTTGGTGATCGGCCCTTCCCCATCGGGATGTTCGTGAACATGATGGTGATGTTGATGCTGGTCGGGTTCATGTTTGTGGTCGCGATCAGGGTTTGGGATCTGATTTGCTGCTCCCTGTTTGGCTTTTCGAGGGCCGGATGACTTGCGATGATGTGGTTGCTCCCAATCTCGCTCGTTTGATGGCGGTGGTGATGGATAGAAACCGGGCGGTGTTTGAGGAGAAGCGGGCGGCGAACTCAGATCAGACATATCCGACAAGTCATCGACATAACTGTTGTCTGTTGAGTCGACGTCCAGGACCACGCGAGACCGTGTGGTGAGAGTGTTGGACATCGTGTTGGGAGCCCGAGAAAGAGAGAGTTGAGAAAGAGGGAAAAGAGGACGGACGAAGGAGCAACGATGGTCGTCCCCTTTCTGGTCCGCTTTATCGTGTTGAGGTAGAATGATGATGGTGGAAAGAGTTCATTGACCACGTCGGGGGGATAGTCAAAGGAAAGTTATTAGGTGTTGTTGTTGTTGTTGCCGCCGTCGTCGTCGTCGAAGGAGGAGGTGGCTGGTACCACGATCGCATGTAGTGGGATTGGATCGTTGTTTTGATGATGTCTCATGGGAATTGGGGGAAGAGATAGATAGATATGTAGAGGGGTTTATTGGTCCTGGGTGTTGTTTTTATTTTTATTTTTTTTCCTTCGGTTTTCTTTGGTTCGGGGGCAGCAGAGAACGACAAGAATCGTCGTGGGAGAGAAAGAGAGCTTGCGGGGATTGAATTGGAGTCGATGACCTGTAGCTGTTGCGGATTAAAGCTGCAGGATCGGGACCAGCGATATGTATTATTATTAGGCGAAGAACGGGAACACCGAAAGTGAGATGGTGGTGGCTGGAATGATGAATGGTGATGATGATGATGATGTGTAAGAGAAACAATGGAAAGAGAGAAGAGAGGGAGGAAGAGAGAGAGAGGAAGAGAGAGAGAGAAAGAGAGAGAGTATAAATTAGCAGAAGCGGGGGGGAAGAAGGGAAAGGGGAAAAAAAAAGGTGAACAAGTCGCGAATCACACGCGTCTTGAGTGGTGATGTGCTAGGACCTTTTAACTTATAAACGTGTTTTCTCTTCTTTTCCTCTTCCGTTCCCTCTTCGTTGTTCTGTCTGATCGGGATTAGAGACAGGGAAGGATAGGTGATTGATGAGATAGTATAATATCATTAATAATAATACGAAGAGGAGTAAGATCGCAAAACAATCAGCAAGGGGGGGAGGGGAAAGGGAAACACAAAGGAAAATATTTGGCAAAAAAAGAAAAGGAAAAGGTAGGAAGATGGAAAGGGAAAAAGAGAAAAAGGGGGGGTTTGCGCTTATTATATCTTGTTTGTTTTGCTAAGAGCCTGAGGAAGAGCTGGAGAAATTGGTTCCATATCCATTGATGGATGTTCATCTATGAATCTGCTACATCTGCAGCTATCGTGGTGATTATTATTGGGATAGTAAAGGGAAGAAAAAGCAACTTATAAAAAACATTTAACTAAGTGATGCGATCCTTTGAATGCCATGAAACAGGAGAAACGAACCAGGAAGAGTTCGGGACGGAGGAATCATCCTGATGAGACGGATTACTTTCGATTACTATCTATCATATCATCCTTTCCTGCAGCAATACCCCGGTCATTATTAGTTTTTTTATTCCAGGTTGTTGTTTAGTTATTAGTTTTATGTCGGTGTTAAGTACTAGTGTTGATGGTTTGTCGTTGCTCTAGGCGCGACACTAGGGATAATGCTACTAAGTTGATTGGCTATCGCGCTTGCATCACATGAACAGCCGCCACTGGGCCTTCCCGAGATCTTATACTAAACCGCTTATAGTTAGTTCCCGGTTAGCCCGCATGCTGGCAGCTGCTGATCGACAATAAATAACATCCATTCGTCTCGAGTCCTCCATATCCGACATCATCTCGCGATCGACGTCATCTTCAGTTGATATCGACACAACGGCTGCAGCATGCTGGACGATGGTCGTGATGGTCGCCCGCTAATACGATCCCCGCCCTGAATCTCCGGCCAGCCTCCATCATGGACAGCGGTCTTGATGTCGATGATTTGTTCGGGGATCCCGCTCTCGGGTTGGGTCTCTCGTCTCCCTCTCCACCACCCAAGGGACTAGCCCAACGTCTAGACGAAATGCGTTTATTGGGTTGTTGTCAGTACGTTCTTGTCATCGTCTCGACTCTGCTCCCTTACCAAACCAACCGGCACAGGACTGACAGATTCGGGGTAGAAAGATCGCCTGGTCAAGACTCGGGTGCATCACTTATATCGCTCAAGATGGTCTGCACCTGTGTGTGCGCCACCTGGTCTGCCGGCCGTCGGATGGCAAATGGACACTGAGTGACGAGAGCCCCCTCCACCCCCTCCAGCTCGCCGGAGATCCCCATGACGGTCATTCGCTCGTCCAGCTCGTCCATCTCTCCTGGAACGAGGCCGGCTCAGACCTGGCCGTGGTCGACTCGTCCGGCCGCATCTCGATCTATGCCATATCAACCGCTGTGAACAACCTTGCCCTGCAGCGCCCCGCCATCCTCGACCCAGACGACGACGGATCGCAGCTTGTGGGTATGATGTGGTTAAATCTAGACCGTTCGGTAGAAACATCCCTTTTGTTTCTTTTTTTTTTTTTTCCTTCCGCAGATGGTGAAGCTGATGGATATTTCTCCGGCAGATTCATGCTTTCCGGCAGGCAGCTAAACACAATGGTCGTTGGGCATACACCGCCTTCCGTCATCGCCCCATTGGCCCTTTCCATCCAGCTGGGAAATCGGCCGTGCTCGGTGTGACCCGATCTGGTTTGCTTCGATTGTTGTATCAGAACCCTGACCATCGATGGGCCGATGCCTCTGCCGAGCTGAAGCATGCTGGCCACTCAGACCGACTTCTCACCCATGCTGCGCTCGTCGCCACCCCAGGTACTCTCTCGGTGACTGTCTTCCCGGTATGGACGAGGACGCTGATGGAACAAAACATTAGGGGGCATTCTTGTCGCAACCTACTCGGCCTGCCAGAAGATCGCCTTGTATCGCGTCTACATCTCGTGGAATCCAGCCAATTGGGATCAAAACCCGCAAAAACAACTTCCGACCAACCATCCCTTCCCGACCCCGACCTTTCGTTTGGTCTCGAATAAGATCGAGACTCCCAGTAGCCTTTTTCCTACCCATCGCAACCTAGCTGAGAATCTGGACGATTTCCCTCCCGCCCCAAGCTCGCCGTATTGCCTCACCCGCCTAGATATTATCCCAGAGCAACCAGACAGTACCGGCGGTTTCTCCGCGGGCCCCTGGATTCTGGCCGTCTACTCCGTTCCCGTCCACCCAGCCGGCGACAGCTCTCAATCACACCACCCCTCCTCCGTGATTGTTCGGTGGCAGCTGGAAACCTCCTCGCAGGTATTGCATCCCAAATTTGACGATGTGGCTTCCAAGAGGCATAACATTCAACCGAAGGTACAATTGTGGAGGTGTTATCTTCACTTCCTTTTTGGTTTTCACATTCTCTTTCACCAATCGTAGGGCATGTAAACTGACAGATCCATTAGCCGAAAATCGAGCTCCGAAGGCAGGCTGATATCTACTTCGAACGTTTTGTGATATCCATTGATCATACTGAATATGGCAATGTCCTTGCCATTACTTTCGATGACAGCTCTATCTCCTTTCACGACCCGAAGACCATGGTCAGCTTCACAGGAATTGATGATGCCAACACGGTCACCAGCATGGCTCAAGCTGGCTTCCATTACCCTTTGGATGCTTCCGGTTGGTCCCTATGTCCATTTCCTTTGACTTCCTTCGAGCAACAGCGCTGAGCGGTTGACCGATGTAGCATTCCATATCAGTTTCTCTCCAAACAGCGGCCTTGCCGTGGTCCTAGACGTTGAATGGCAGATCCGATTGAGGTCCGTAGAACATTCATTCGGCACCGAAGAGCGTCTCTATAACGAGAGTAAGTGGTCCGAATCACCCATTCTTCTAACTTCCAGTCATCTGATGTGATGGAACAGGCAAATTCTCTGCCGCAGTCGCCGCTTTGGCACTAGCATTTTGTCGAGGGTGTGGGCGTGAGACTAATACTGACGATCTATTAATGGTCATCCTGCGACAACTTGAAGCGGGTCAGCTCCGAATTTATCTTACCTATATCCCTTTACTCTCTACCTGACTACATATATTGATCGATCCATCGTTCATTCGCCATCGACATGCATCACTATTTGGTGACTAATGGTGAACAACAGATGCCCAAAATGTCTTCATCCACGAAATATATCGGGGCTTTCAAATCGATTGTAACTTCACCGTCGAGCAGGAAAAGTTGATCCATCACATCTACATTCCTCGTTGTCTCAGTGTCCAAGCTGCGCTTGGTTTCAAAGACCGTTATTCGGTTCGCACCCTCCCCTCTGCAGTATCCTGGGGGATCCTTAACCTACGCCACGCCTCGATGTTTTTTATGTATTTTCTCCAACACGGTAAGGGCTCGAAAGAAGCTGTTGAACCGGCTGACTCAGGTGAGAAAATAGGCATTTTTATCTCCTCTCTCTTTCCTCCCTCCATCCTGTTATGTTCGTGTCCACATCTACGTCACTAACAGCCTTTTTTAGATGTCATACGCATGGTCTTGGGCAACGCTAAATGGATTCTCGACCTAACCTACTATGTCCTTGATGATGTATTTGATTTAGCAGATGAGTTTGAAAGCGTATTCTCTGACCAGGAAGCGTTCGCACAAAAGGGTGAGATTGAGGGTGTCCTTGTATCTGTTGAAATAATCGCTGACTCGATTCTGTGCCAGTAAAATCTACGAATTCATTTTCTCTTATCCTGCTCCTTTCTAGCATGCCTCGAGCGTTTTTGCGCTATATATGTCGCGAACTTCGCGGCATCCATGCTGGCTATACGACCTCCTACCTTCCGTCTGTCGAGGCTCGTCTCTTTTACACCGAGCTCTTCCATATGCTCGATTCATCGCCGGTCAGGATTGACGTATATGAAAAATTACTAGCGGGCGTTGACTCAGCGGTGCGACACGCTTATCAGGGGGCTGGCTTTGGAGATGCAGAGCGACCGGCCCCTGAGAAGGAGCTCCTGCTCAACAACCGCATCCCGGCTGTCCTAATCCCGGCGGTTTCCACCGTTTTGCGGCAGACCGTCCCGGCCGTTAAACGCGATCTTGATCGGATGGCCATCTATTTGGTCGATTACAGCTGGCTCGGATTCAGCAATGACCGGCGGACGCGACTCTACCGTCACCGCCGAAGCGTCGACATCTTAAAGAAGACGCCCTTTCCCCTCGCCGATTTGCAGCAAAGCGGGAAGGGCGGATCTTACGCTACGCAAGCCCAGCGACAATGCGTTCGGTGCTGCGAAATCACCGGGGATGTCAACCAACGGAAACCCGTCGTTTGGCTTCGTATGCTCGCTAGGTTAGGACTCTTACGGAATTGTCTGTGCGGGGGGGTGTGGGCAGCAGAGTCGGGAATCAGTTCACCTCCAAACGAGGCGCAAGGCCAAAGTTCGACGCGCGAAGGAACGACTGATGCTCCCGTTGCTGCTGCCTAAGGCCAGCTCCCGAACAGGATCTCACCACATGAAGCCTATCCAAAAGAACTCGACTAGCCAGCACTAGTTCAGTTTTTCGGAATTTCGGCTTCCCCCAAAGAGAAATAAAATGAGAAGAAAATGAATATCCAAGATATATTTAAAAAAAATCTGTCCCATGAAAGATTCTTTGGATATTTCGATTTGCAGGAAGTGTTATAACCTGTGGAATTTCTTGCATTATGGGTTGGGCCGACCGGTTCTATAGAGTATATGTGCGAACATCCGAAAGACAAATTCTTCAATGTTACATATTATATATATATATATTAAAAGGCCCCCAATTTTCATTCCAAAAAAGGGACATGATGAGACAATTTAGGTTCTATATGAGGTCGTTCCCCATTTTCGAGTTTAGGCATCTCTTTTCTAAAAAAAAGTGATGCCAGAAAACTCGATCAGCTACCTATGGGATCGTGAGGGGAGAAAATAACCGGTGCAGTACTTGTTTCGCATTTCTACTTTGTTCGTTAAGATATACACTGCATTTAAATCACGTCTCATACATATCCACCCGGAGCCCAGCCTCGGAGTCTTGATGTGTATCCTCATCATCTAAAAACGAACTACATAGTACTTCGCACTGGGCCAAAATCACAGGATCGATCAGGAATAACCTGCCCGATGCAGATTGATTTCTGCCAATTCTTACCACAGTGAAACTCGTACATGAGCTCGACTCAGAATCAAATCCAATGCCAAAGTAAGAGCTTGCTTCTCAGTGTGGTGATAAATGGTTTTGGGGCAAACTCGTTTGCTAATATTTCCAGACTGCCGTTGGAGTAGATTCAAGATTGAAAGAAAAGCATCAGGATCAGTGTGCCTAGCAATCAAGTAATTGGTACTTTGGGATTATTTGATTGATTGATTGTTGATTGCCAATTAATTGGCCCAAATAGGGGAGCGGAACGTTTTTTTATAGTGGAGCGCAAATTGAGGCATTATATATCTAACGAGAGATCTACAGCGGACCGACGGTCCGGCGGTCAGGCAGGCGGCGGCTCTATCGATCAGGACAATTATGACACGTAAGTAGTTGAGTTCTTTCATGGCGCTGACTGTAGATTGATAGAGTGCAACAGTTTGGAGCTAGCCATGCCAATCTCCTCGATACTCACCATTGTGTTCAAAGTTGGCCACGAGAGACTTCACCCCTCTTCTGCGACGGCCAGTACGTGAGTGAGTATATCAGAGTGCCGGCGGGGATATACAAACGAAGTCAGCAAAACGTATATCACAGTGTCAGTCAGCTGGCAGGTTCTGTAATGGAGGCTTACCTGGACGCGCCGTTTCCTTTGCTGTGAGAAGTCGAATTGTGTAGTTACAATTTACAAGAGCTGCGCTATATATGGCCATCAAGAGTACTAGTTTTATCAGCTGAAGGCGAAGGATCCCGTGTCCTTGCAGATGGCTAGTTATCGCGGGGTGCCTCAAATTTGTCAGGTCAATTGGCCATCGCTAATATAAAATCGCCTGGAAATTTTCGAAATAGATATTCGCGATACATTGCGGTTGCTTAGACGCGTAGAAACACGTCGTCATGGGTGTCTAATGTGGAAGATTTGTCAAAAATAATTCTCGCGTTGACCTGTTTTAGGGTGGTAAACTCAGTATAATTTTCGTTCGATATCATACAGCTTGAACGACCCCTGCTGATTAATCATTATCCAGGCCTTGAGGGCGACGATGTCATAAGTAATTACTCTATAGTCCTGGGAACCCAACCCGCCTCTTCTTATTGTATGTTTTCCTTCTTTCGTGTATGAGGGGATACTATGTATAAAATGACGCACGTGGCTTCGCCGTTTGATCGAGCAGGTATACTAGCTATAGGCCTGTCAAATCTATTTGAATATTTCCAAATTCCGATGCACTCGTTTTGGATCAGAGTGGCCATGGTGGTCTCCTCCCTCCGGGACAGCCGTGAATCGTGATCTTATTATTATTCATTATCAATAATCAGCCGCTGGGATTGGTCGACTTCGACTAGTTATTAGTCCTGAAATCCTCCCATCTCTGGGACCTTCTACATAGCGGTCCGGTGCTGCTTGAAGTGCAGGACCTGCTTGTTTGTTGGTAAGATCCTTGGAGTCTTGGACCACTTGTCTAGCCGGCAATAGCGGGAATAGCCAACTATGATAGTGAGTAGTGAGTTGCTTATTTTTTTTTTTTTTTTTGAGACTTCTTTGTGTTCTTGTGGGGAGCCTGTTTAGGATCCGGTTTCTTTGACGTCGTCGGCTTTGTTCATTGTTTGCCTTCCCTGAAGCTTCATTATGGTCGTCGCTTTTGTATGCCCCAAGAATCATTCGCAGGCCTGAGTTATGGACTTTTTCCAGCTGTTTGTCATTCATTTCCGATGGCCTTTTAGTTTACCCCAGTCCCTTCAGACGGGCCACCAGGCTTTTAATGCATTCAATGGCCTTCGTCTTGACATGATATGTTCTTTGTACACTGGCATATATAGGCTATTCTAATTGATGCCATCAATTGTCTTATGGAACAAACATACCCATTCACCACTTCACATGCAAAACAGGAAACTTACGAACATCCATTCTGGAAAAATCCTTACTTGGTTATTATTAGTAGTTAGGATTTGTTTATAAAAGGCTAACAGACATAGTAACACGGAAATCACATCACAACTTTCTAACTTTCAAACACCATGCCAAACTTTAAACAAGAAGCTCTGGGGCACTTATCAACCTATCACCTGTTCTACTACTTGGCGAGCGACATGAGCTCCACTCAATCCCCTTGAGGCTTTGGATAGCGGTGAGTATAGATACCGTTGGCTGGATCACTCCCCTGCAGGGGCAATACTGGATGTTGTGCATGCTGAGAGATCAAGAATCGGCCTTGCGCAGATGGGCCTTTTCCTTTTCGATATTCAATCTCAAAAGCCGGTAGCAGCATCCACAAACCTAGTTCTATGGTTTGGAAAAGAGAACTGGAGGACAGCCTTAAAAAGCTCGGTTGAACTACAATTACAATAGATGTATTCCGAGAAGATGGGGTTATTGAGGCTGGCTTGTTTCCACCGGGTAGCAGCATGCACCCTCCCGAATTTTTCACATCTGGATTCCAGGATGTTCTTTTTGTTTGTCAGTGTTTGTATTCTTAAAATAGGATCTACATCACTTGATAGTCGCCTCCTGGGCATCTGTCATAAACGAGGCATCATATGCACATGCAATTGGATGGGAGTCCATGATATACGGCTCTCTGGAATCCTACTTACCTAGTCACATCATTTCTCTCTCTACCTTCCGAACTAGTAGCTACTGATGACCACTCAATTATGTGCTTGTGCAACCAGTATGATACAAGTGATAGTGTGATTATTCCATTGTCTCAGAGTTAAGGGACATCACGTTGTCTCATCAAACATTCCTTCTGCCTTACATTTTGCCACAGTGGCTGCAAAGCCGGAAACAATTATTTAATGAATGGAAGACTCTTTAGTTGCATAGCCTAGGGATTGTCTATAAAATGCAGACAATCCCATGTGTAAAAAGACAACAACAACAACAACGGCTCTATGGCTCGAAGGGAGAAGACGGATTTCATATTAGAGCAAGTGACCCTTTGCATCGAGCGAGGCGACTGGCTCCAGGCCAGTCGTTTGGATTAGCCACCGCCGCAGCTGTTCCGCAAATCTCTCAGTTCGATTCGATAGGAGCTCTACAAAGTTGAATTTCTGGCAAAACGTTTGGCCTCCCGGGGGCTATGACCTGAAAGCATCAAAGCCGTTACGTCGGTAAAATAAACGACAAAAAAGCACAGCCAATGGTATAGGCATTAGACGCAGGTTATCGTCGGACTTTCTTACCTATCACTCTGGGTTCTTCTTGCTATCATAATATCTTTCTCGTCGCTTTGGGTCATGATGACGGATGGTTTTACCGGACAAATATCTCGGAAACTTAATGCTACTTTGCTAAATCGGAAAGATGCTTTCAGTTCGACAATGCTTCGTTTTTCGACTTCCATCCCGAGCACCGACTTCCACAAGGAGACGTCAATTCAGCACCCCCTTCTTATTGAGAGGCAGAGACTGATGGTTCTCTGTGCTAATGTTAATGAAAGCGACAAAAGGCTACAATTGACCAAGGAGCATATTAATACTTTAAGGAAGGGCCTTAAGCGCAATGACAATGGCCCAAGAGATGTGAGCAAAGGGGCTAGCCCCGAGTTTGACTTCGAAGCGGATATGATGGCCGATATACGAGGAGATGCCCTCTGGGACCGAGCCGAAAAAGGAGAAACGTATCAGCCCATTTGTCTGGAAGAGGAAGAAGCAGACCCCTTCATCTAGCACAAGATCCAAGTTTCTCAGAAGTCGTGGGGTATCTTGATCGCCAATATGATGACATTTTAACGGAGGAGTCACGAATCAAGCGAAACCGGTCATGCACGCACGCTCCGGAGGGTCATTGGAGGTTATGGGATTAATGCTGGGTTATATTCTGCCGGAGTGGTCGCGGATGCATTCCGGTTACCGGTTGAAGGGACAGAGACGCGAGTCAACGCCCAAGAGGAAGCATACGAATATATGGTGGCATACCTCTCGTCCTGCCGTGAGGCCGGACGAATGGAGAACGCGGTGGGATGGTATCACAGCCATCCAGGATATGGATGCTGGCTTTCTGGAATCGACGTGTCGACTCAGGACATGAGGTTGTTGCCTACCTGTATATAACACAAAGAATTTACTATACCCGTTTCTTGAAGTATGTTATGCCGAAACTTGATATCACCGAACAAGAAGCCTCGTTCTTTTCCCCTTTTGTGTTTTGTTTTTTTTCCCCTCCCCTCTTTTGTATACTAAATCACATCTCTTTACTTTTGTTGGTAGCCGGTGGCCGCACCCTGCATAGCGACAATTAGAATAGTCAGCTACACTAGGTATGAATACTACTACTACTACTACTACTACTACTACTACTACTACTACTACAAGAAGCCTCGTTTTCCAAGCTCCGACGAGGATTCCACGCTGTCGTTGCGTATTCTTTACCTTCCTCACAAACATCGGCACTACTTGCAAAAGAGATCACAGCAAAGGCCATCATCATCCTTGGAATAGAAGGCGGAGCAACAGGGCAGTCTGGAACAACAGATAAACATGGCGCTGTTCATGACAGCATGGATGTTGATCAGCTGTACTCCACTTCATACTGTGAGTGGAGAAAAGATGCACAGAACGTCTCTCAGCGGATCGACAGATTACCTCAGATTGCCCGCCCATCCCAATTCGTTCCATGCTTCCAGTGCCAGGCAACCCGATTGTATTCAGCTCCTGCAGGACTCGTTAAGCACGAAGTTGTTGAATTCTAGCCAAGATTAGTATTAATATCAGTGTGCCCAGAAATCAAATTATTTAATTGATAGTTCAATCAATCAAGAGCTCCCTAAAGTAGTGTAGCAATCAATCAATTAAAGCCTCAATTAGCCAATTAATTGCCAATCAAGGGCGATATTTTTTTTTGTGTATGGGCTTGCGAGAGCCGACATATCCAGTGTATTCGCCGTTATCGCAGTTACTTGAGTCGAGTCAGCAGCTATGTAGTGCCTCAGTCTAGGGCCAGTAGCTGACCACTTGTAACCCGGACCTCATATCATATATCCGTGTGATAGTGTGTAATCGTCGGACTTGAGTGATATATACGTCGCTTTGCTCCTAACGACGTATGGAGGACCTCACTCAAGTCCGACGATTAGTAGTTTTCTTCAACCTTTAGGTATGGGGGGCACCTTTAGTCCGTACACCGCCCCTCCACAAAACTTCCATCGCCAGCGAAGCTATAGCAGGGTCCAGCCCCGTTCTGTGGATTTATGGTCTCTACAATGATGAAAAAACGTTCCTCGTGTATTTCCCAGTGGTTTGGGTTGACTGCTGCCATGATTTCCGCCTCTTTGGCTCAGTGCTTTTTCTGATCGGTTTTCTTTTCTGTAGGTGAACTGATTAGATATCATAAAGCTGTCGGCCCTTGGAAAAATCGATATTTTGAACGTGCAAGTGAAGGGATTGGCCTAAAACTCATACATATATGTACTCCTTAACTATGCTTATCACTATGAAGTCACCATGAAGAAACTGTCATCGTCACTGTTGCATCTTACATAAAACGTAATATAGTCAGGTGCCAAAAACAGAGAACGAAATGTCTAGAGCGAATGTTATAAACAGATTTTACTGTATGAAGTCTTCTCACTGCTAATCTAGCGTATTATCATACTCCGCTTAACAATGGTGGTAGCCACAGGCTGATGGGATTGGTAGTATGTGTCATGCTGCCATCATGAAGCCCACCTAGGCCCACCTAGGCCGGGAATCGTGCTCTGTCAGAACGAGATCCTTTTTTGTCGGCACTGTTTTCTTCAAGATATAAGCATAATCACCGCCATCCCCAGTGTCGAAGCCTGTGGTTCTGCTGTTCTATAGTAAGGACCTTCCGTGATCTTCGCATTCGTCGACTGCGTCGAGAACGGATCCAGAGCTCAATAGTGTTATCCCCAGAACCGGACGCTATCAACTTGCCATCTGGCGAGAATGCCACTGAGTTAACCCAACTTAAATGGCATCGCAGCGCAAAAATAAGGGCAGAGTAATAATGTTGCAGAGGTGCGTTGTATATTATCAATTATCCTGTTGTTCTTGCGCGCTTTGCAGAAACTCGAATACTTCAGCGTTTCCATCACTCTAAATACAACTGTTAACACAAATGGATAGGTCATTAAATTGGGAATCAACTTACTATAGTAGCAGGACTGGTAGCGAGAAGGCTAGCATCGACCCGGTTATGTACTCTGCCCTTATTTTCCGAGGTGCCATTCAGGTTGGGTTAACTCAGTGGCATTCT
>NPHW01004287.1:0-16769 GCA_002240705.1 Elaphomyces granulatus
CTTTATACATATAAACCCGTCTCCTGGCTACATGCCCTCTTCTACGTGCCTTGCGAATTCGTGCATTCTCCCTTTCTGGATGCGCGGTTTTCATCAGTTACGCTCTCAGGGTATGTGGAATATTATCATTCTTTCTGCCCTTTCGCTTTTCATGTTTGTCTTTCAGAACAGGAGGTGATCCTCCAATCGACATTCGAAACCGATCTCCCGATACCCACGACAGCTGCTACGGCGCAGAGTGTCTCTGCGGTTTACCAACATCAGAAGTCATCCCACGCCGAAACCTGCTGAATCCAATAGCAGAAAAGGCTTATGTTGGTGATCTTGCCTCGATGGATGACGTATTGTACACGCGATCTGAAGTCCAGTTCGCGAATTGCATGAGGCCATCTTACCACTCATCGCGAAAGTCGAAGCCTTCCACAAGGAAAAGTGGGCAGCAAAAGATACGATAAACCAGTCGCCTGCGGGATCTTTACCTCTTTCTCGAGAATACTGATCAACAGATTAACCGCGATCTCGCCGTTCATATTCTCATAGATCGGCTCCCTGACTGTTATAAATCCGAAGGCCAGGCGGCTAAATAACAAAACCTATCTATCCTTTGTTGCCACCTTTTGGCGAATATAAAGGACAATTCAACCGCCGGAGACAATACCTCTGGCCAAGCATTGGTTCTCCGAGATTGGCAACCTCCCCGAAATGCCGGAAATCAACGAAGAGACCGTGAACACTTTCGCCGCAAACCCAACCGTGGTAACCGCCAACCAACAAGTCGAATTTCTCGCCCTGGAGATATCACTTGCAACTGGTGCAAGCGTAGGGGCCACAAAGAGCGCGATTGCCGTACCAAGCAACGTCAAATTGGTTCTGGCGAAGCACGCATCGGCAAGTATGGCACAACCCAGATTGCCAACCCAAACCCTGCTCAACCCCAGATGTATCCATCACGGTTCCCTACCCTGCAATACCCTAAGTACACTCCTATAGCACCCCATCCTTACCCTTCCCTGGCATGGAACACCGCAAGCGAATTTGGCTTCCACTACAACCCCTCAGAACCAAATTCAGTATCACAATCCCCGCACCAATGCCAACCCGTCTTCAGAATCAGCACATCTTCTACTTGCCTCTTATGTCAACAACAAAGACCAGGCCAAGGATGTCTATAGCTGGATACTTGACTCAGGCGCTTCACAGCACTTCGCAAATGATGTACTAGATCTGAAATACTACAAACGCTTTCTGAACCCGAAGGAGGTATATCTAGGTGACAACGCTGTTATCTACGCTGAGGGCCAAGGCACTCAGATATTACAAATAGGGCCATACATTCTTGATCTTTCTGTTTGGTTTGTCCCCGATCTGGCCGAAAACCTCCTATCCACTCGACTCCTCGACCAGGCCGGATATTCCCTCATCGAAAATGATATCGTCCAAATTCGGAAACATGGCTTGCTCGACACGAAATGGCATAGGCGGCAGACGCCCTTAAAAGCGACCTCTATCGAGTCCACGTCAACCGAAAGTCTATGATAGACTCCCCTCGTGCTTTACGAACGAAAGAATACAACACATTACGGATGTGGCATACTCGACTGGGTCATCGGGATTTTAGGGCCATGGGAACTATGATGAATCTCTCAGTTCCTCGCAATCTGCCCGTCTGCGCCGCCTGCCAACAGGGCAAGATGAAAGCGTCTCCCCGCCCTCGAGTACTGGAGCGTGCGAGTAAACCCGTTGAACTCGTCCATGCCGATCATGTTCCTTTAGATGGCATATTTCGGCGGATCCAAATATATGCTCATCATTATGGACGACTTCACTCGCTACGCCTGGGTATACTTTTCTTACCTGAAGGATGCCGTTACCATCGCTCCCCTCATTAGAGCGTTCATCACCTTAATCCTTATTCAATTTAACATTGTGATAAAACGCTGGAGAACGGACGGCGGCACCGGCGAATCCTTGAACAGCTTAATCGCCGCTATTTACCAAGAATTTGGAATGATACATCAATTTTCGACGCCACATGTCAAACAGCAGAACGGCGCTATCGAGCGTCGTGTCCAACCGATAAAGAACATGGAACGCTCAATGCGAGCTGGAGCTGGCGTTCTAGACGACTACCGTTTTCAGGCTGAATCCCTAGCCTCCGCTGTCCTCCTTACAAACTTACATCCTTCAACACTCGATGGTTGTCCTCCGCATGGACCGCATCTCTTGCTTTTCAACAAGCAATCCCCCCTGGACTTCTTGAAACCTTGTGTCACAGTATTGTTTTGGTTGTCATGCGGCCTCTTGTACCCTAGTATCGTGTACCCTACTATAGCTTCCTGTTAGCCCTATGCTAGCTCTATATAGCTGTAAGGAAGAACCCCTTATCATGTACCCTACTATGTATACCCCCACTCGGTTCAGTGATTACTATGTTAGGACACCGGTTGGCAATTGAGTGACATCTGATCGGCCTTTGAGTATGTATATAGTCGTCAGGGCCCGACACTGTTTAGAGGGCCAGGTTGAAGTCGTCAGAAGTCATATTTTTGAGATTGACTTCTCATCCTTCCTATACTTATTCTCATCCCTTTGTTTTCGTATAGTGATCACCTCGGTTAGGCGTACCTGCTGTACCTCCTCCTCTATACCTCTGGTAAACCAAGCCGGTCACTATATGAAGAACCGACCGCACCACGCGAACGATGTAACACCCAATGATATGGCACAAGCGCACGAGTTTGGAGTTTTCGACGCTCTAGGACGTCGCCTCCACCGCGAGCTCAAAAACAGACGTTACAAGTTTTGCTTCTCATCGTACCCTATCTCTCTAATCATGGTCTAATCCCTCCGTGTGTCAATGGGAGGCGAGAACCTCACCAGATAGGATGCTAATATGCAAAAGCCACCGACACATTAAATCGAGACAACCAGATCGGGATGATGGCGATGACGGGCCACAACTACGGATTCGCTTAGATCGAATTTATCACAATCATTAGACAAAGCGGCTGTCAACACGGAATCCGCCACGCACTGTGCAGAACGGATCTGGCTAACCCGAGCCTCTCCTCGAAACGTGCCAAGAACGAATACGTTTTGACACTGCAGGACATTGCCATCGAAGGCCGCTCTGCACGGCGAGGCTCCGTTGCCTTGGGGAATCCAGCCTCCAGGAATGGGCTTTGAGATATTCGCCCCTCTGCCTACCTTCGTGTCGTCTATACACTAGCCTGAGCATAGAACTTAACGACTACTGGTTCCTGGATTACGGAGCAAGTGCCAAGGCTCCCAATTTCGATAAGTCTTCCGTTTGCGATCGGTGGAATCCGAACTCAGCTGGATGAATGACCAAGACTCGAGTCCCTCACGAACAGCGTCACCATTTTAGGGATTATAACGCTGGTTATCGCGGTGGTGGACAACTTGCGATCCTCGAACCAGGACTCTCGTGCTCCAACGGGGGAGAGGAGAGGACTACATCAATGGAGGCTCGCAGCGTCCCCAATTCAGTGTTCACAGCTATGTTCCACCAACATGGAATCTCCCCTCCTGGCATCGAGCCAACTTTCTAGCTCCAAGCATTCCCTGCTGACACCCATGTTGCTGAATTTGACGGTGCCACTCTTGATTTCATTTGTTAATTGGCAGACAAAACAGCCTGTAGATGCAGGCTCTCCAATGACCGCTTTCTGCGACTCCAATCGGACCTTTCATCTCAGAGCTATCTTTTAATTCCTGTTGTGCCTGCAGAGCCATTGAGATTAACTCAGGGTTTAACCGGTCGCTGTTTGGTCATCCCCATACCGATACTACCTTTACTTTTAAGTCTTGCCTACCTCGCAAATTCATACTACAGCTTCTCCACACGCTCAAAACCCCCTCCTATTGCGCCATCCGTTGAAGCTACACAGCCCTTTCTATCTACTGGATCTCCAGAATCCTCCTACACTTGCCTCGCCGAATCCATTCCATGAAACGAGGGAATCCATTCCGCACATAATGGCGATATCCAGACACTGCTCAATAGCCTTAACCAGCTCACCAAGCAAGTCACGAATATGGGTCGACAAATAACTACTAATCTGCAGCGTCAACGATAGTTACTATGAATGAATAATGGTACTGCTAATAGACGGGGCGGACATTGGTTATTTCTACCCTGACATGGCTATATCATGTGGTACTGGAGACGAGACAGAGAAGGTAAAGTCTATTGCAGAGGTGTCTACGGGTTTACCGACAGACTTAAGGTCCAGAAACGTGAACTTCGTGAAGAACCTGAGTCAGAACATGGAAACCTGCTTCCCCGGTGAGGCACTATATTGGTGGAACAATGGGATAGACCCAATCACAAGGCGAGTTCTAATATATGCCAATAGTATGGACTAATGGTGTCAATGTTTGGAAAAACGCTTCAAGATCCCCCCTGGTCAAGCATGGTCTGAGCTAGACAATACCCGCTACACGTTGAATGATGTCAGAAACAAGAGGAGCGTATGTCATACCCAGTCTCTGCAAAACAATGTGGAGGAACCGAAGAATTCCCCATAGTCCGACAAGTATGGAAACATCTGGACTTACCGCCTCGTCGTACCATTGATGAATCAATCGATGGTAGTACCATCATAGGTTTCATCAATATTAAAGACCGCTATTTCTTGGTACAATACAAACAATACAACCCGACTAGAGTTATTGCAGTTATGGGAGATTAATTCTATACCGGCTTATGGACGGATTTCCAGATGAAAATTTCCCGCCTGCTGTTGAATACGGCAAACGACAATGATGGTTGAGAGGCATGTATTGGTGACATCCTCGAGAAATACGCACAAGGGCGTAGCATCCCTTCATCGTCATATTATTGAGAAGCACCCCTGAGTCCTCTAGTCACGGATCCAAACGAATCTGCCTCCACTATAGTACGATTTCTCAGTCGGGGTCGAACTGTGCAAGTATTAGTACTGTCGTAAACATTCTTTTCGGTTTTGTAAACGCAGCTTCGGCTCCCTTGGTCCATCGAAAGGTTGTGGCCTTCCTTGTCAGGGCCGTGAGAGGTGCCACTATCTCCGAGAAACTGCGTATAAAACGCCGGTAGAAGTTAGCAAAACCTGGGAACGACCGTACGCCGTCTACAGAGTTTAAGCGTTTCCAATCCATGATTACTTTAACCTTTTCTGGGTCCATACGAATTCCTCTTCCGGCTTCGGAGATAAACCCCAGGTATTTGGTCTTCTGGACTTCGAATTCACACTTGTGCATATCCAGCTGTATACCTGTCTGATGGAGTCTTTCAAGGACCTTTTGTATGTACTTGCGATGGTCAACGTCGGCCGCCGGCCCGCCGTTTATGAAAACTAGTATGTCGTCCAGATAGGCAGAGATAAACTCGTCTAAATAGTCTCGCAAAGACCAATTGATGTAGCGTTGGAAGGTGCTAGATCTGCTAATCAAAAGGGAGTCACTAACCATTCGAACAACCTAAAACGCGTATTTGGTAGCAGGGATCTCGTGGAAAGCTGCTATAACGTCGAGTTTAGTATACAACCAAGTCTTGCTGATACGTTCTAATGTCTCATATGTTAGCGGAAGTGGGTAGCGGTCTTTCTTGGTGAGTTTGTTCAACGCGCGGTAATCACAACAAGGAGACCTCCGCCGTGCGAATAAAACGGGCGCGGCTGCGGACCAATGGATGATGAATCCCTTATCGAGACACTCCAGGGAGTGTTTTGCAAAGCACGTTATACAACGGTCCGCAGGGTGGCTCAACCTTGTTCCCTTTTCATCGCGCTCAATCAGCTCAATCCGGTGGTCAACATGTGGGCCTCGTAACGGCGGTAAACGGTCCGCTTCCCTGCGATCGAAGATATCCAAGAATTCATGATATTGAACTTGTCTTCGAGTCTGAATAAATTTTGGTCTTCAGGGCATTCTCGATATCTTTTAAGCTGCCCGCAAAGATCTGCACACTTGAATCTCTCTTGTCTTTTCTCTGCTTCCATACGTGGAAGGCACTGGCCAAGATAGGCCGCACCTCGGGGCTGTCGGCACCCTATGATACTATCGCACCGTTTTCAAAATCCAACTGTGGCCTTTGTTCCCCATTGGGGTTAAGGTGTACCCTGCGGTAAACTATCCAGGGAAATCCCAAGATCATGTCATAATGTGAGATATGCGGGACGATTGATGGAAGTAGTGTGTATTGGATGTCTAGAGGACAGGAAAGGAGCACTACTGACGGAGCATGATGAGCGGGAAGGCACGTGACTCTGGTGGATACCAGATCATGTGACCACTAGAAACAACACTCCCCCTCGCTCATCAGGCCCTACAAGGCTCAGACTCAAGAGAAGAAAGAAGAAACCTATGTACACCTCTCCATGCCTCGTTAAAAACCTGTAGGACGTTCAGAAAAACCTCAGTGAGGGCAAAAAGAAAACGCCTAAGGAAAAGAGTACATAGAGGTAGATAAGAAAAAGAAAGGAAAGGCAGGAAGACGAAGGTGGTCCGACAGAAGGACTATGTACAAAGATGCTCAAAGCCTCGTTAAAAACCTGAGACGCCAAAAACCTCGCAAGGATAAAAAGGATCGTCTAGGGAAAAAGAGTGCTTTGGCCTAAAAGTAAAACAGGCATTCTTGAAAAGATGGCCATTAGCATAGTAAGGCCGACGGTGAAGCGTTCAGAAAAGGGGGTATATAACAGCGAGCCGGAAAGGCCCCCCCTGGAACAAAGAGATGTCACATGTGAGAACATAAGAAAAGAAAATGCCAAATATCCATCCAGCCAGTATATTCCGATGCCAATAATCCGCATGACTCATATGAATGAATCGTGACTTCGATGACATGTGCGACTTGTCATTTGCGCATCGTGCTCGTGAGGCATAGGACTCGTAGTATGAACCGTATAACTCCGGATTCCACCTGGAGCGGAGCAGTCTTAGGGCAGTGGGACGAGTATGGTCTCCGAGAGGAAAACGGCGAAGATAGGGTGTTCGACAAGGTATCATATCCGTTATATGTACACTGTAGCCGTTGGAAATGGTAGTAGCGATGCGGCGGCAATAGCGTCAATAAAATCCGGCTGGTAACTGATGTACATATACCAACGTATGTTCTAGGCCAGAAAGAAAAAAGCAAAGCAATTAGCAGTTTAGACGTCAATATATTGAGAGAGGGGAGGGGACGTAGTCCAGAAAGTTCAAGTCATATTGTTCATCATAGTTTCGGGGAGCTGTCTCAACCCTGAGATCTCGATAGACGGTGTTTTCGACAGATGGCGAGATAGTGGTCGTGATTCGAAAATATAACGTGGTTGTCTGCTATTCTTATGCAAGCAGAAGACGCAAAGGCGACGAAAATATCTGCTGTGCTCACGTAGGCACTATCTATGATCTAAGGTCAGACTGGTGAAAGTCCCATGAAAAAGGGAACCAGAACAATAATCATCCTGCGTGTTGACATAGTTCAGTCAAGGATATAATGGAATGGAAAAGAGAAAAAACGTATCCTTAATGTCAATGCCATTCTTTGGCAGCTAAACGCGTAGTGCGTATATACCAAATTTGAGATGGGAATCTTCGAATTCGCCATCATGGACCAGCGCAGAGGGGTGACTTTCTTATTCGATCGGAAATGACTTTGTATTAACCCACCTGCCGCCAAAAGCAGTATTCCCTAGTGGCAATGATGAATGTCATTTCAAAATAGTGTCTCCATTTGCATATCACTCATTGCAGAATGTTAATTGGTGTAGCCTTGCTCCATCGCTAAGCGAAGACTAGTGGATCACCGCTAAGGTCCACCCGGATTTGGCTTGATCAATGATCCGGCACCGCCACTAGGTCCCTTCTCCCATGAGATGGAGCTGTCAGTCATCATGGTTGGCCGTGAGAAGGAAAATGGGTTTGTCTCAACTAGTTGAGAGCTCATCCACAACTAGGTCAAAGTAGGTCAGCCCAAACACTACATTGAATGAGATTAATGAATGACGACGACAGGATGGTCGGTGTAACACCGGGGCTTATAAAGGCAGGGACCTCAATGGCAAAAAGATTGCGATGTTTGCCATGAACCTCGAGCTCTATGCCCGTCCAGTTCGAAGTCTCGAGCGCTACGCCCGTTCGACTTTGTTGGTCCTTTGCGAGCTCTACGCCCGTCTGTCTCTTAAATCTGCCTTTATCCAGTCTCGAGCTCCGCCCGTTCGACTGAGTGCCTCGAGCTCTGCGCCCGTTCACGGCCTTCATCCTGCGTATTGGAGACCCTGAGCTCTATGCTCAATAGGCTTCCTGGACCAGGCCTGATCGTCAACTAGGCTCTGGTGCACCCTTGCGTGTCGTGGATTTCGTGGAGACTAAACTAAATAATGAATAAAAGAAACCGAGAAGCTCGTCGAGTGATTTCGCCGGTTAGACAAACAGTAGGCGTGAACGACGAGGACGTAACTGGAAGCTCGGCAATCCGAGGAAGGTCGTCAAGTTTGTATTCGACTCGGTATATAAATCGAATGTAAGAAGCGGTGTACAACAAGCGGCGGTGATGTGTATGACCATATGCGTGACAAGATTGTAAGATTCCACGCATGGCAAAGAGAAAGAGACGCTCGGGTCTTAAGTGGTATCAGGGAAGCCATAGTGAAAGTAGATGTTTCAGTATATGTATGAGGCTTTGGAGACCAAGCGACTTTAGGTGAAGGTAGCCATATATGTGAGCCTACGGCACCGGACCAAGAAGTAGAAGGATGTCCGGGAGGAGAGAATGCAGTAATGTTGAACGACAGGAGTGGCAGTGGGCTCTAATGAGCGATTCGTCTGTTTGCTAGCAGGGGAGGAATGACGAGGAGGGGGCTTAGCACTGGCTTATAGTGATATCATTCTCGTGGATATCATCGTCATGAGCGTGCTGGATAATGTGCCCCGTTGACTAGTGATGGTAGCAACAGTAGTAAGTTTGTTGCTAGGATTAACGATTTGAAGGTACGGGTCGGGTCCTTCTTAGATGCCACGGCTGGTGAGAGGTTGGTCTGAGATGAGGACCGATCATGATAGCGATATTGGAGGTATCATGTGAAATCCGTGCAAATCTGAATGGCGTCATATCGTGCACGCTAAGCTGCGGCAAAGGAGACTCTCGAAAGAAGTGAGGTCGACAAAGGATTCTGTTCAGAAGCAAAGACAGAGGTATCAAGGGGCCAGTTATCGTCAGGAAAAAAGTTCCGGGTCCAGCAATGGGTGACATTGGGTGTGGTCAACAATATTTGTGTTCGAGAAAAAGATAACGTCTGTGAGACGAGGATCGGTGATGGGTTTGTTCGTCCATGTTTTGGCCGAATGAGGATAGAGGGTCAGGCAATTCTTATCTGACATGAATGAGGTAAATAGTCTCCCCCTGAGGCAAAAGGAAGTCAGAATAAGCTCCCCCTGGAGCTGTGCTCTCTAGCTGACTAATCGATCGGTATTATTCAATAATTGACCAAATCAGTCTTGAATTGTGCTCGACTCCGTGAAGTTGCTGTCGATTACCAGTTTTGAGAGAGGAATCGACGGTGGACAATGGAACGAATCATGTAGGCATCATCGCGTGGTGATGCTATACAAATGAATGGCCACAAAGAAGTATGAGCCGAAAACAAGGTTTGCTTAGACGTCGTTTGTAGCCGGAAGGGAATAAGGATTGTCAAAAAAAAAAAAAGTGTAAGATCAATGAAATACAGGCATCATCGGATGATCAATATCATCTCGGAGGCCCAAATAGCCGTTATCATTGGAATCAGGTAGAACGGCTGCAGAAAAGCGGAGTAATTGATTGATTATAGTCACGCAAGAACCGAAAATCAGGGCAATCTCTAGAAAGTGGCTTCTTACTGTCGCGGGGTCGATGAAGCTCTAGCGTCTCAATATTGATTGCAATATTGCCATGAGTATGGTTCGGCGTGGTAGTTTTGGTAACTCGAATGACCGGAGATATCAGTTGGGAGAAGGTGCTGAAGCCAACTTATAAGCATTGGTCATGTAGGCAAACTCCAATTCGACATCCTCAAGATGGACTTTGAAACAGGTAGGAGTATTCTCGCTACATTCATGGGGGGAGGAGACTCGACGAAGGATGAGACGCTATACTGTGAAAGCGTGATGGCAGGAGACTTGCGAATGGCATGATTTTGGGGGAGGCTCGCAAATAGAGCTCGGAAGTCCAGTAGCAATGATCGTGAAGTCTTCGATTGCTGAAAGAGGGAATAATGGAAGTCTCAATTAGGGAAGCGTCGGTAGTCCGCCTGACAGTATGCCAGGATCTCCTTGTGGATGATACCATGTCCTATCCGTGATCCCATTTCTGCCGTAGTAGGCAAGTCCGATTGCAAGGTGTTCTCTATGGAGCTCGTAAAAAAGTTGGAGCTCATAAAGCTGGGAGACTCGAGTGTGAATCTAAGGAGGTACTCGATAATTAAGAAGGCGCGACGGAGAGGGCTCGCAAATGGAGCTCAGGCTTCAGTAGGAATGGTAGCGAAATCTCAACTGAGAAAGTGGAAGCAAGTATCAAAGAAGTTCCGATAGTTCGCTGGCAGTATGTTTGGTTGATTGAATAAGAGCGGAATAAGAATTGGAATCGTGTGGAACGAGAGGTTCATCGAGAGCAGTCGGTTGTCATTGGCCCGATTCGATTGAGAAATATTTGAAAGATTTGAGTCTTCTGGTGGGCAAAGAGGGAAAAAATAGAATATAGGATAAGGGGGACTTTTAAGCTCTCCCCCTGGTCCAGTGGGACATCAGTGGTTTCAGGATCCTCCTGAATTAAAAGGAAAAAGGAAAAAGGTAATTTAGACTTTCAAAGAGAAGAATGGCGCGCCTGTACAGGAATATAGCTTAAAACTAATGAGGTTGGCTCTGTTAGTACGCCATAACCGACAGCAGGACAAATTTTGCCTTAGCCCCGAACTAACTCAGGCGTCCCCGAGTGCAGTGTCTTGCTGGGCGTCCCCAGAAGTGCTGCTGTTCTTATGGGCAGTGGCATTGTCATCTGCTGCTGGTGAGAATGAAGGTGCTGTCCATCGTAGTCCATAAGATCGGATCGCAAGGTAGTGGAGAAAGGAGGAAAGAGGAGGCTCGAAGAGCGTGATCGTTCGATCTAGGTAAGGTGCCCGACTCTATCTCTTGTCGACAGAAAACAGACGGCGTGTTGGGCCATCTCGAGGTACGAGGGAGGAGTATGCGTTGGGAGAAGTAGAATGAGGAAGGGAGCGCCAGAACAAGGACTCGGAGGCGTCTTCTAGGTAGAAGGTCTCAAGCGTGAGAAGAGGATTGAAAATAGGCGGAACGAGAGGTTCAGCTCTCGTGGGTCGATTCGAGGATAATTCCATTGATCCGAAGGAATCTTCTGGTGAACAGAGAGAAATAAAATGTTGGGATAGGGGGGCTTTTAAGCTCTCCCCCTGGTTCAGCCAGGCATTGGGAGTGCCAGGAAGTCTGTAACGCTGTCCAACTGATGTCAGTATTTTCTCGTGGTTAACCAATTCGAGGGGATACTAGTGATCCTGCAAGCTACAGCTATAGCTGTCCTGCAGGCTATATATAACTACTCTGCAAGGTAGTTGTCCTGTGAGTTGATGTTCTTGTAAAGACTCAAAGAGCATCCGTGAAATTCAGGGGTAAGGCAGTGAACGACGCGTCACTGAGGTCAAAGTACGCGTTTTACTGCTCGAAACAATTTCTAAAATAGATAATCCATAAATGGAAATATAATGACACGTGTATATAGCAAAAATAGCTAGAAAGTGGAAGTGCAAGAGGGCCTCATAACCTGATGGAAGTAGTGTGTATTGGATGTCTAGAGGACAGGAAAGGAGCACTACATTACTGACGGAGCATGATGAGCGGGAAGGCACGTGACTCTGGTGGATACCAGATCATGTGACCACTAGAAACAACAACGATATATAGGCTATGCTTCTCCCGCGCCTTCATCCGGTACGAACTTTGCTACTTCAGTAATTTTATAGCCCCGTGGGCTATCATACCAATCTATATCCATAGGAGGATCCTGTACGCGTTCAAACTGATGTTTTTGTACAAATTATTCGTGCCATAGGAAAGACATCCGGAATCCGCCAGAGTAACTGAATTACATTTTCGATCCAAAACTGCGGATATTTCTAGTGCAGGTCGAGCATAAGGATAGACAGTTTCCTCCACGACATTCTGCTCATCAGCATTTTCCACTGCTCCCACGCCCGCTTTTGCGTAGGAGCTATTTGTTTTTTGCTTCATCTGCCACACTGGAGTGTCATCCTCTATGTTGGCGTATTTGAGTCGCCGTTACACGGGCCGCGGGTTCGACTGGGGCCTTAGCCGCCTTATTCTATAAGGGCACCGAGAAATGAAGTGGCTCGAGGCACAACAACGACGGAACCTCTCCTCTGTTTTCCTAGCGACCTCCCCAGCCGATACTAGTTTCGCTCGTGGTATGACAGCATGCCGTTCTCTGTGGTTGATCGTAAGATCAAGATATTTGGGTTCGAATACGAGATCTCCGTTCGAGTATTCATTCATGGGCATATAGATGGAACGAGAAAGGCTGTATTGGGGGTTTAATTTTTACTTCGGGTGGGATTGTCAGCGGAAGCTGAGAATGAACACCTTATCAGACATTCATACCAAGATATGGAACACTAGAGCGGTAACGTGTGACAGGTATGCGAGCGTTCTGTACGATGAGACTATGACGATCTTGTTTGGATATTTTTTAACGACACCTGTTGTCTCGGTGTGGGGTCAAGAATGCTTGGGCTGCAGGATATTTCCAATTGCGAAAAGGGCGCAGCTTGGCCCGTGTGTAGACTTTGCAGTGGACTCGATCAATGGTAAGTCTGTAGGGCTGGCAATCATCTTCAGAATGAGTACCGTTGTAAGTGTGCGACTCATTCAGGTTGTTGGAAGGAATATCCGAGGGATACATATATGCTGCAGGTACACGCTGATAGGATTGAGTCGAAGACTCATGATCGTCGGATTCCTCGCGGAAGTTTTCTAGCTTGGTCGTGTCACATGCATGTCTGTGCCCGTTGAATTCTTTGATAGAAATGTTCGGCAAAGAAACCTTTGGGACTTTTTTGGCTGGGTTTTTCTGATGAAGAAATCTCGGTGGCAACATAGGCATTTCCCATAGCTGTATAAGCTGTGGAAGCTCTAGGCGTAAGCTGTGGGGGATCCTTAATCCAATCATCTCTCGCGATTGGTTCGACATGGCGTTCATGTCCATGTTGGCGTACATCCTAATTATTTTGATATTGTTCGTAATTGTCAAACCAAATTTGATTGCTTCCTGACTAGCAGTTCCACGAAACCCATGATGGTACTACATACCTTCAATTGGTTCATCAATAGTACGACGAAGCGGTAAGTCCAGATGTCTCCATACTTGTAGGAATTCTTCGGTTCCTGTTTTGTGGCAGAGATCAGTATATTTGCCCTTCTCGAGGCTGGTATTATACCGCCTGTACTGGTGGAAACCCTGTTCAGAATCAGAGCTTGTGACAGTATGATGCCAAAATTTGAACTACACACTCTCTAGGTAAGTATGTGACAATGCAAGTATCTTAATCCGTGTGGATCAACATACCTCTAGGCTCTTGGTTGAATGTAGCTGTATCCTTCATTTTGGTAACAGAATGAAGTGTTGTCGATTAACAACTTGAAAAGTTATGTTTCGAATATTCAACAAGGCTCCGGATTCGGTGTTTTAACTGTTCCACTAACTGTTCTTGATCCATTATTATGAAGTTGCTCGCTATACTGTAGTCCTCTGTAATTGCTGGATCATGCGATGTTGTACGTATGTTTGGCCTCCTCATATCATTAAGGTAGGCCAGAGGCTTTTTGTCGGCGTCGCAAGTTGCGAATATTGCGCTTAGTTACGGCAAGGAATTTCTTTCCTCCGGGGGAGGCCTTATGACGTCACTTTTGGGTTTGACAGGTGTCACCGCCTTTGATCACTTCATTTGTTTCCTATCAACGGTTCACCTTTCAGCACACACTTCTCTGTTACCATTTCCCGAGGCTCGGGAAGCTCCTAATCCAATAGCTTACGGTAACGCTTGACTTGGTTCAATCTTTTCTTTTTTGCCGCCATTCTCTTGAACAGGGTGGCTAACAGGATTTGCCTTTAGGCCCCAACAGCGTCATGTATACTTTGCCGACTGCTTTGCCGAAACAGAAGCAAATATCGATACTCCAATCCGAAGCAAAAGGAGTTCTTACAAGAGAAGCTTTCAAGCATGTGGTGTGGGTGGGCATTTTATATTCGAGCAACACTCTGTCCTCGCGACTGAACCCTTTACCCCTCAACCTTGTTATCTTCCATAATCCCAAGTACTCCGAAGAACAAATCTGGCATTTATACGGTTCTTGCGGGGAAGTCCCCTGGGCAGATCCAGATCAGTCTAAGTTTGAGCGTGCCTGGGATCGAAAAGTTAATATATCGAGAATTTTTGAGGGTGATTTTCGCTACTGGAATGATGTCGAAGCGGCGTTTTACGCAGAAACACTGTATGGGCACTACAATCATCCGGCTTTGCAAAATCTCCGCTCAGTCTATTATCAGCATGTGAAAGAGTCTCTAAAGAACCTCAGTGAATCCGTTGAACTAGTTAGGAATCTTAGGATGGCAAAGGGGTCACTGAGAAGCTCTGAGGCATCTCAACAGGTTTCAAAGGTAGCGAGCATACTGGGAGCCAATGTGTGTGTCCCGCTGCGTGGTCTAGTTCAAACTCCCCGAGAACATGCAGAAGAACTAGGGAAAATTGGTAGAGATGACCCTTTATGGCCGGAGTATCTAGAGGGACTTTGGAGCCATTTGTTAGGTGGCGAAGCTAAAGCAAGAAGGCTTATACAGTTTTCTGATGTCGAATTGTTCGGAAGGACCGCCAAATAGCCGGATGCTTACGCTCAGATCTGTCTGCTTTTACGGTTTACAGTGGGAGCTTTGGTGGTGTGGAAAATGGATGCAATAATTCAAATCTAGCTTCATAAGGTATATCAATGCAATTTGAAGACCAAGCTACCAGACTGTTTAACATTCATAGTACGTTTGCAAACGAGCTCATTAGATAGAGAAAGACTAGGAACTATGCTAGGCGTTGGTATGCAAGGGAAGCGCCAGAAGGTGACCGAAATATGTATTTAGATGGACCGGATGGCTGAGGCCAAATTGGAGTAACAACATAATAATATAAGCATAGTTCGTAACATTGCATAGTCCGGCGTCTGCGGAGCTTGCTTTTCCCTAGGACGAAGAACGAAGTGGCTACTATGCCCTGGAGCTGTTGCTTTAGAAGATTTTAGACCCAGGGCATGACAGGACGTATGAGATAGAAAACGTACTTTATTTATTGTAACTTGTATAATGTTCTATTGATACAGGATATTTTTCAGCTAAATATAAGCTGATGGAAAGAGCAGCGAAGACCGGTCAATTCATGACTAGATGATGCAAAACTAAAGCTGATGAAAGTCATCAGAAGAGGGGAAAAGGTCTGCAGACAAAGAAAAGGTACGAACGGGGGGAGCTCGCCACCTTCGACATACCCTGAGCCCCCTGAGGGTCCCCTCAGCTCCAAAGCGAGTGCAAAGAAAGGAACAGATCAAATAATAAGTGGTTATGTCAAACTATGCTAGAGAATAACAAGGTCATCTACATAAAAATATAGTGAACGAGTCGACCCACAGAGTGCGCGAAGTAGGAGCGGATTGAAGCCCAGATCGCCTCCCCTCAGGGGACTGAGATCAGTGACGGCGGTGTGAGGGTACCATAGAGTTGCAGGTTACTTAAAACTGCTCGTCGATCAGGAGGCTTTCGATCGATCCCGCCTGCCTTCAAGAATATGTTTAGGTAAAATATTAGCAGAGACAGGTGAAATTCTCGTTGGTTGTGGTGTTTGTGTGGTAGCAGATTTACTCAATTACATGGTTGCTGATTGCTCAGGAACTGGGAGAACTGTCGTAGGAGGTTCAGGATGAGTATTGATGTCATTAAACAAGTCGATTTGTAGTAAGTATGCTGGATCAACTGCAAAATCATCCCTCCCGTAGTGCAGCTCCCTGTTCAGCTGGCTGTTCTTCTACTGGCCTCTGAGGAGAAGTATAGGAAGACCCGGTCGTGTGCGCAAACCTACTAGTAGTGTCAAACTGGTCGGCAAAATCAGAGACTCAGAGTTAAGGTGCACGAAAGGAGGGTCATCAGGAGTAGGGAGCAGTGTTGTCAACATACTTTAGTATTGTAGTACTATGTCAATCTAATATAAATCCTGGATCCTATCGCGATACTACCATGGTGTAATTGAGAGACAATGATGGCATAGACGATATTAGACAGTACCTAATGAGTCACACACCAACCTATAAGTCGTCGCTGTCGACTCATGATCATAATACCTTTCACACACTTACACCAATGGCCTCCTATCATTGACGTCAGTGATGATTCACTCGATTCAGATGAAATTCCAAACTCAGACCAACACTCAGACCAACCTCTTATTAAGAAACGCAATTACGCAAACTAAAGGCTGTTAAAACCTGGAGTTACGCACGCGATCCTAGACCCGGAGAACCTGAGCGGCGAGACGGTTGTAGAAGCAATCTCAAGAGAAGGTCCTTCGTGAAGTAGTGTCGGACTAGACGCGGAAAGACGTTAGGGCTAAAATGAAAGAAAAGCGAGCCATAACGAAAATCAAGTTGATGTCTAGTATCTGTTCTATATACATAATTCACCGAGG
>NPHW01004291.1:0-12696 GCA_002240705.1 Elaphomyces granulatus
TTTTTAAAAAATAACCTTTAACTCCATGTGTTGCCTGCAACGTTGCGAAGAACACTATTTAAACCCCGGGGGCTACGAATATTAGCCGCCAAGAAAAACAATTTTTTTTTAAGCGAGATGTCCGTATGTTTGTGAGCATGACGGTAACCTTCCGGTGATCGACAAGATATTGAAACTATTGATGTTTTAGCGGCACCTAAAAAAAAATAAACTTTACTTGGATGAGCCCCTGGGCAGACATTATGGCATCTCACTGGTCTATCGGTCAAGAAAGTTGAGAGGGTCTGCCCGACGTTCGGGTCATATTGGCATCGGAATGGGTTGGAATTTGGGGCAAGCCTCGCGCAAAGAATTTGATACTTTATTTCGACCGGTCCTGGAGGTCCATGCGAACATCAGAGCCTTTGATATCTGCTGCTCGCAGTGCTCTCATCTCCGGAAAAGGACGGCCGCAAAAAGAACCCACTCTAGACTATGAGTTTTTAGCCTTCTTGTCTTGTCATGGATGAATCAGTGTCAGCTCGATCGCCACTTGGGCCCACCGTGGACAAAGCTCTCAAGAGTCAAGACTCAAGTTTTCACAAAGCTTAGGGCACTCTTCTTACCACTCCCAGGGATGTGTGCAAGCAACCCTGGAAGGAGCTGGACCAATAGTCTTTCAAGTCACACCAAATCATGGAAGGTTGAGGGTCTTTGATGTCGGGCCATGCATCTGCTTGCCCTGAAATGCAGGAACAGCAGGAAGGGATGTGACAGGCCAGATGCACAAGACAGACTTGGGAGCTAATCAGAGCTCAACAATACATGTGCAGATTGGTAGGTGTGTACTTCTGTTTTTTGTGCATGTTCTTCTCCGATATGATCACACCCAATAGAAATCCCCAAAAAATGAAAGGAAAGAAAAGAAAAGATGGACAAATATTTTAGCCCTGTTGGCCGATATTTTTATTTTTCATCTCGTGTTCTGAGGCCACTGATGAGGTAAGAGTCTTGCAATTGCTTCATCGGACTAATTTGTCATGTCTACAGGTACTAAAAAGATGCCGTACAAACTCCCCCAACAAGGAAGGATATCTCTTTTTGTCGACCGTTTCACAAGGTCTGCAGGCGGTGATCCGGGTGTTATCTCCGGTGCATGTGAGCAGCACACAGTGATCTCACCAGCTAGAGCAAGGAGAAATGATCATCTAGGATGGAGTCGTGCGGCGGATGTCTTCTCCGAGATCGATGCTTGCAATTGGAGAAGGAGAAGGTTTCTTCTTCCAGTGTGAGTGCTCTGTATTATTATTGTTTTTCGTTTGTACGTCCAGGGCATTTGACATGATATTTTAGTTACTATGATAGGCATGACGGATGGATGGATGTTCCTTGCTGATGGTTATATGCGCCTCCTCGCCATCGATTCATCCCACTTAACTAGGTAGTTACAAGACAACAGCAGTAACAATAATAGCAACAGCAACAATAGCAACAGCTGCAACAGCTGCACAGCAACAACAGCCTCTCTGCGGCCATAGCCCCTTGGGGGCCCAGGCTGGCCGCAAGCAGAGCGATGCCTGATCCATGCTCAGTGATGCTGGTCGGTAACACTTTTTAAAAAAAAAAAGGCCAAAAACAGAATCAACTTTACTGGCTGCTGCTGCGGTTGCTGCTCCTTATGCATCGTCGGAAGAAAAACGCCTCTGTGGCACCGCCCTGTCCTTTTCAGTGGCTCGATCTATCTTTCAACGACAGCAACCCCCAACGGAAGGATCATGAACATTATTGAGACATCTTTAGTTATCACCCTAATCATATATAGCAATTAGACATCAACGGTGTCACATCTATTTTTTCTTTTCTTATTATCTAGTTATCTAAGTAGATCTGAACTACCGGACGCCTCATAGGGTTGCTTCATACATGTACGATAGCGTTCGTACAGCTTCTGTAAAATAACAACTCTGTATCTGTGTATCTGTCTTTGTTCGCCGAAAAGCCCAGCGCTAAGTTTGCCGCCATTCCCCGCGTCTTTTTAATAAGGCACACTGCAGGTATCCTCCGTATTGTACGCCGTCCGGAGCACTGTCATTACTACCCACCGTGCAGTCTTGGTCTTGTACACCATAGGAACAAATCCTCCCTGTTCCTCCTCTACAGTAGATGCACAAAGTATGCGGGAGGGAGGAGTACAGTAGTAGTAGGAGTAGTCCATGTGGTACGGTACGGTACAAACTCCATCAGGGGTAAGTTAGCATGTACCTACATATATTTTTAAACATATGATAACGTTGATAAGTGACTTGATAAGTACCGTAATGTATGTACTGTACTGTACAGCTTATATTAAACGCCGTCCAGCCGCAGAAAAGCCCAGCCTGACCACATGCCAACAACCACCATCTCATCACTCAACTCAAACATTCAACCCCGTTTTCTTTCTCCTCGCTTTTCAGATTCTTTCTTTCTGCCCCCATATTCCGTTCCCTCAGCCCGCCATTCGGGCTTTTTGCCTCTCCTTCCTTCCTTCTCGTCCCTCCTTTCTTTATACGAACTTCTTTCATCTTTCCCCCCCCACCCTCATTAATATCAATATCTCTCTTACCACACACCCAAGGCGAAATCTCCTTGATTCTAACATTCCTTCACCCTTTCATTCATTCATTCATTCTTTTCCTTCAATCCAATTAATTTTCCCTTAATCAACGCTCTTTTGACTCGCCAAACGCGGATAACTAATCCGGTCATCACCGCCTCATTAATCCTCCATTCCTCCGAGTCCTATCCACATAGTGGCCAGTGCGGTGCAAGCTGCCATCATTCTTTTATCATCTGGAAGCATCCACTTATACTTATTATTAATCAACTACCGGTCGATAATGCTACCGCAACCATGAGTTATATCCATCATCCATATTCCTTTGGTGGCCATGCAACTATGGCAATGGAACAGTCAATCGCTTCAATGCAGTATCCATCAGTCGCAACTCCCATGGACGCTTATCTCTATCTTCACTCTCAGTTCGACCCGACTGAGTATTATCGGCAACTGCCAATGCTGGACGACTACGATGAGCTTCCAGAGAATACTTCTCGACCGCGCCTGACCAAGGACCAAGTAGATACGCTGGAAGCCCAATTCCAGGCCCATCCGAAGCCCAACAGTAATATCAAGCGTCAACTAGCAGTGCAAACCAACCTGAGCCTTCCAAGAGTCGCGGTTCGTGAACCTTTCCAGTCAATATTCTTTTTTTTCTTTAGGGTGTTAATCATTATTATTCATCTGTATGCGGCGAGTCACTAACTGTCTTAAAGAATTGGTTTCAAAACCGAAGGGCGAAGGCCAAGCAGCAAAGAAGACAGCAGGAGTTTGAGAGAATGCAGCGGGAGGCTCGGGAGAAGAACGGGCCAACTGATGAAAAGCAATCGGATATGGACGTGTCTGACGATGCGACAAACACACCGGAAAGCCAAAAAGTTGAGTCCTTGACTCCCACGGCCACCTCGACGTCCAACGACCATCTTAGCACTCCGACCAGCTCACCACGTCCCAGACACCAGAAGACGAACAGTGAAGCGGCTCGAGAAGCGACTTTCGCCTCCCTCCAACGGGCTCTCAATGCAGCTGTCGCGGCTCGCGAGCAGTTTGTTCATGAAGCAGATGAAAGCATTGAGATCGAACAGGCAGACATGCTGCTACCCCTACGTCCATCGACAGTGCTCCAAGCCGCCAATGGCCCCCAAAGGACACTTAATCCTGCTTTTTCGGACTGGGGAAGCAGCAGTAGGGACTCGTCCAATGCTTGGACACCTTCGCAGAGTCCCGAGGACACATTTGAATTTGGCAGTTTGAACGCGGTGCCCTTCGCTTCTACGGATGACTCGGTCGTGGCCTCACCGTTAGAAATCCCGGATGAGCAGGAAAACACGGTTGATTCCGACGCTCTTTCCAGTGTACACTTCTCCCAACAGCCAAGCGGCTGGAATGAACCACTCTCGGAGATGCACGGTCGTCCGGATCGGCCGACAGGCTCTGAGGCTCCGTATGCGCCGTTGAGGTTCCCGTTCCCGTTTCCCACAGCGTCGACGGCGTCTAGACGTGCTTCCTCCTCCGAGGAACTGGCGGATTCGCTCCGTAATGTCGGTATCGAACCGGTGCAGCCCTCACCCCGACACTTGCCGCAGCTTCCGCACCGCATGGACGGACCTGGATGGAGACGTCCTGAAAAGGAATTGGACCTTGCAGCGCGTCGGAAGCGCCCTCGACCGGCTGCCATTGGCACGAGCGGAGCGGTCACTCGGTCCCTAGTAGGACCGTCTTCAATGTCGCCCACTACGCGAATTCCCAGCTTTAGCAGTGCCCATGCATTGCGACATGCGAAGTCATCTCACGCTCTTGGCTCTCGGTATGCCGGCGTAAGAAAACTGTCCGCAGCACCGCGCTCTCCGCTGGGCTTCTCGACCTTTGCGGACGCTGCTGCCGCTCATTCAGTCAATTTGGAAGCGAAAAGGATGTTGCTAACATCGACATCAGCGGGGAACCTGGCCCCTCCTACTCCATTGACGCCGGAGGATCTACAACATTTGCTTCCTCCAGTAGGCCCTGATGATCGGTATCAGCTTTCGGCTCACCAGAGCGAAGATAGTCCCTTCCTTTCTGTCACGCAGCCAATGCAGGTCAAGGTGGAGTCTCCGCCGGACACACCGCTCGTGACGAATCTCTTATCCCACTTGCGTTACCATGATGTTAATCCTCCCCAGTCGGCGCCGGCTCACTATACAACGTTCCCTACCAAATTTTCAGAGTATTCACCGTGCTCCAGTGGACCACTGACTGGGGTAAGCTGGGCAGACATGCAGCCAGTCCCTTCGCCTGAAAATTCTTCTTACCAAAACATTCATATTTCCCCGCCTAGCGATGTCTCCACGGTTGTCTACGAGCAGTCCACAGACGAACACAGTCCGACCGCCAATAATAACTGGTCATTGTCGGACTCTCCTCCGTCCTTTGAGAGTGTCCCGACTCCTCTCGATTCGACAGCACCTGCAGCCATTAACGGAGATCAGAAACACACTGAATTCCTCATTCACGAATTTCCGGAGCAGCAGGAAGCACATCGCTCCGTTGCGCAACAGTTACCGCCCCAGGGACCAAAAAATTACACATTCACTAATCAGACCCCGAACGACTTTTAGTTCATAATAATTATAATCATAATTCTAGCATAATAACCTTACTATTCTCTTTGGACATGCCCAGGTTCTATGTGGCTCTAGGTGGCCTAGTGGCCTCTATTTTTCTATTTTCGGTGCCGTCGGGATGACTTTGTCTGTTTCTTTTCCTTTCTCTCTATTCCCCTCCTTTTGTGAATTGGATAATCCAACTCCCTACAGCTGCTCCCTTCTATTAAGAGTACAATTACCACCTGTGTTTTTAGTCATTAATGATTCGAGGCTCCTTTGTGCCGGATGTATGCCTTTATTCTTTACTCCCAATTTCTGGGTCCTGCTGATCGTCGATAATGATATGACGGCGAAGTCTGGTTTGGATCAGACATTTCTTTTAATCAAAACATCACTCATTTTCCTTCTCTAGCCAAGTCTCTCTTAGTGGATGGGCCGTTACTTTTCTTTTCTCTGTTTTTTACTCCATTTTCTTTAGCTAGAGCCAAAATTCTGGAAAGCGTGGGGGGAGCTTACTGTTTACGTTACGATGCACCACAGCATTTATCTATGTAATTTAATCCTGTTCTAATATATGTGTGTGAGATATTCTGGAGAGACATGTTCCACTTGTCCAGCTGATTCAGAGCCCATGATGATTGTCAAGCTGAGTTACAACTTGGTCACTAAATTTCAACAAATCCATCTAGCGTGCTCTCATCTCCTGATTTATTATAAGATTGAGCGAGGTTAGGCTCCGGAGCTTTGTATTCTTGAATCCTAAGCCCTCCCTCCAGGTCCTCCATCTGAATTTCAGGTAACATCATACGCAAGTTGATATGTTCAAACTTCACGAGGTGCTCAACTGCATCATCTCCACCAATTTTTGCTATTACTGTTACAATAGGAGCTTCTAACTTCATGCATCCGAAGAGGGAGTGGCCAAATAGAATATATGGAGTTTTGCACCTTTTGCTATGTGGGCAATACATGTATATTATTAAATATATACGTACGCAACTTAATACCTACCTACCATACATATTCGATTTAGAAGAGGACCAGAGCAAATCGCCTTCGTTCTGAATTTCCATTTCTACGGTATGATGGTTTCGAAAACCTGCATGATTCATGTCTTATCTCCAAGGCCGTGACTCGTGAGCAACCGGATTCGCCTCCTCCACTTGCTTGCATTTTTTGAAGCTGGTCTGATCTGTTTTTGATAGTTCCAGGTACGTACTTATTAGCGAGCGCTCGAACAATGGAGATACATACATAGTATTCATATCACGTAGTCATATGTTAGGTTGAATCAATTGACCTTTGGGAATTGAATTGACTTCGAGTACTGTACTACTAGTAACCCTGAGACATCGTTATTCTCATTACAATAATGATGACTGATGTCGGTCTGGGGAGACCACGGTATGTAGCTAGGTAGTTTTATATATATCATTCATATAGGCATGATACATACGTGATGTCGCCCACGCAGCACAAGGTCCACAGAATACTTTACTGTATATCTGGTTTTTCCTTCCCAGTCAGCTGCCCAAGAGGTTATGTTGTTTATTGAAAGCCACACCAGACTCCAGAGGTGACTCCAGAGGTCCGGCTACATAGTTATAATATCATACATATACATACACACGATATTTCCCACGCAGCACATCCAGTATTTTCTGCCCTGCTGAAAATTGGCCTATTTTTTGTCGAAAGCAGGTATGTGGTAGATGGTACATAGATCTAATACGGTGCCACGCTCTGGTTTTTTCGACCTCGCGTGACGCCAGCGATCTAGCTAACTAGTTAACTAGTTATATCGATTGATCATGATATATCATGAATACTAATACCCACGATACTGTGTCCACGTAGCGCTCCTGGTATCTCACACAGAGTACTACATATGCTGTATATCTGTCCTTCATGTGTGGATCTTCCTTGCAAGTCTGCTCGAAAAAAGGCCTTTCCGATTTGCCCAAGGGGTTGTATTTTTCGTAGAAAGCAAGTAGATGGTAGATCTAATACGGTGCCACGCTCTGGTTTTTCGACCTCGCGTGACGCCAGCGATCTAGCTAATAACTAGTTATATCGATTGATCATGATATATCATTCATGTGTGAGTGCTATACTGTCCGTCAAAGTGCAAAACGTCCGTGCGCCCGATGAGGACAACTTTTCAAATCGCAGTGGGGGCGCTATGTGGAAAAATTTGCCATGAATATATCTGTCGCTGCTTGCCATTATTGATGTTGTAACTTTTGAGTATGATAGAATTGGTAGACATACTCTAGGTAGGTAACCGTAGAGGCGATGGGTAAAGTAATTACCTTCGTTGCCGTGGCATCGACCCGGTAAACCTCCGTGGGTAAGATTGCGGTAAACCCTGTTGCGATCATTCGTTGCACGCAGCCGCTACACACATTGCGTCTCCAAGATTTGAAAGTTTGGGATGGGTAGTTCGGGGTGGAGAAGGCCTTTCAGCCATTGCTTTAACCCCGTCGTAATCTAAAAATATCCTAAATCGTGCACGGACGATTTGCACTTTGACGGGTTTATACGGTAATTTGTCCTTGTACATATAAATCTTCCTTGCAAGTCTGCTTGCCGGAAAAAAAGGCCTTTCCGATTGCCCAAGGGTTTGTGTTTTTTGTTGAAACTTGAAAGCAAGTGGTGCCACTCTATCATCTACCAGTGCATTATTAACACGGTCCTGCGACCGGAATAACCGCAGAATAGACCAAAAGGAGTTTGGTGATTGTTTGTCTGTCTGAGGTGGCCCGTGAGTGAGAAAGGATATAGATGAGGTTTTCCTTTTAGAAATGTTGACGACCAGTTCGTCTAGTGTCTCAACTTATCATCAGGGACGTATACCGGGATTCATAAGTCATCTTGCAAATTAAGAATCAGCCATACCGCTGGATGTTCAAATTAAGAATCAGTCATACCGCTGGATCTTTTTCCCAAATCTATCTCCCAGCCAACGGGTCCTTTGATTCCTTATTATTGGGAAATCCTTTAAATAAATTGGATCCGGTTTGTGATTAGCATTGTGTCTTACAGACTAAGAATAATATGTATTAGTATCATATCTTGTCTCTATATATGTGGCTGGGCAGACTCACACCGAAACTTCTCCTACTGCCAGTGCATTAACATGGTCCTGCGACCAAAACAGTCTAAAAGGAGTTTGGGGTTGTCCGAGGTCGGTCACGCGTGGAGAATGAATTTGTCGCTGTCTAGTGTTTCAACTGTGCGTATACCGGGATATATCTTGCAAATTAAGAATGAGCCATACGGCTGGATGTTTTCTTCAAATCCTAAAGGGTTTCTTCATTGGAGACCTTGGGAAATCATAAATTGGATCCGGTTTGTGATTAGCATTGGTGTCTCGCAAACTAAAAATAATATGTATTAGTAGTCGCTATATATGTGGCTAGACTTAAACTTACCCGTACCATAGACCCAGAGGGCGCTTCGCTGACGGGACTGCCGAGTATACTCACATTCATTGAGAAGTTCTTTATGCCTCTCTCTTCCAATATATCGCCAATTGTTCGATAGAATTATCGTGACCAGATTCGATTATTCAGGTCAGAGAGATAGGCACCATCCAGGTTGTTTACAGGATGTTTGATCTCGAACTTGAACCCTAACAGACCTTCTATTCCTTCATTATTGGAGAGATTGAAGATTGGGAAACCTTTCAGATAAATTGGATCCGGTTTGTGATAAGACACATACCCGGCCCATCCACCCGGCCGGATGTCTGCCGGCCAAAATCTACTTCAAAATCTAAATGGTCCTTCTATTCCTTCTTTATTAAAAGATTGGGAAATCCTTCAAATAAATTGGATCTGGTTTGTGGTTTGCGTTAGTGTCACTGCTAAGAATAATATCAGTATCATACCTAACCTTGCCTCCGTATATGTGACTAGACTTAAACTTACCTATGATATGGGCAATGACACATTGACATGCAATACCGACATAATCACCGTGACCAGAACTCCGATTATATATTAACAGGCATGGTCCATACTGCAGAGTGCAGAGTGCTTTCCTAGATCTCCCTTTAACGTATTCCACCCCCACGCGAGACTCACTTTGTATATGTTTCTCGCGTAAGGGTGTGTCTCGCGCGGGGGTGGAATACGTTATTCCTTTATTTGAAAGATTGGGAAATCCTCCAAATAAATTAGTATCTCAAGGCCAAGAGGTCCCTTAATTCCCTCTTTAGTGGAGAGGTTGGGAAATCCTTCAAATAAATTGGATCCGATTAGCATTGGTGTCTTGCAACTAAGAATAATATGTATTAGTATCATACCTTGTCTCTATATATGTGACTAGACTTAAACTTGCCTATGATATGGGCAATGACGCGCAGTATCGACAGAATTACCGTGACCAGCACTCCGATCACAGTCAGAGACAGGCACCACCCACTTTACAGGGTGTCTGCAAAAATCCAAAATCCATCTCAAATTCTACAGGTCCTTCTATTCCTTCTTTATTGGAGAGATTGGGAAATAAATCGGATCCGCGTTGTGATTAGCATTGATGTCTTGCAAACTGAGAATAATATGTATTAGTATCATACCTTGTCTCTATATATGTGACTTGACTTAAACTTACATATGATATGGGCAATGACACGACAGAATTACCGTGACCAGAAGAACTGCGATTATATAATACGGTCATGCACCATCCAGGTCACTAACTGGGTATGTGCCGAGGTTGATTTCGTGGTCCTTTTATTCCTTTCTTTGAGAGATTTTCAAATAATTTAAGGTGGAAGTTCATGCCGGTTCGGCGGTTCCTGAAACAGGTATCTCGACTGGAAAGTTCGGATCCTTTGTGCCTGTTTGCATTCCATCATCGTGGGCGTTCCTGATGGGTGTTATGTATCCAACCTGGTATCTGTCTCCTGCAAGGTAAGAATACCTATTACCACAACCAATAAAGCTACGAGGATTAGCAGGCGATGCAGGAAAACTCGAGGAAATGATAGACACGAAAATGAAAATCGGCGATTATGAAATAGATTTCGAGGCCTATGTCACAGAATTCCTAAGATACGACGCAGTACTGGGATTATCGTGGATACGGAAACACAATCCAGTGATCGACTGGCAGACTGGAATATTGTACTTTCACATGAAGAAAGGCAATATTAGTATCATATTTTCTCACTAAATATGTGGCCAGACTTAAACTTACTTGTGCGCTATACACTGAGGTAAGGCGAGTGCCGTTGAAATGACCAATAATGATCAATACAAGAAGTCTAATAAAATAATGATACTGGAAGCAGCCAATTGACTGGGTGTTTCAAGTCCACGATCCGCGGACCTTTTATCTCTATTAATAAGTGGAGAAGTAGCTGTGTATGAGATGAAAAGGTGGTTTGTTCGATAAAAATAAAAGTAAGCTTCGGAGAGCTGAAGAGTACGGTACATAAAAGCTTATAAGGAGAGATGGGGGTTCAGCAACCCAACACCATCTAGTATAGCTGACAGAGAGTTGAAGAACAGAACCCTATTATATACTAGGGTAAGAAGTTAGAAGGTAGCTACTATATGTCTATAGTACATAGTATAAAAGATGTATGTTCAATGAAAAGCTGATAATAATAGCTTGGAAGAGTTGAAGAAACAGAAACCTTTCAGCTTCTTAGTTCCTTCCTTTCCATGTCCTTCCTGTAATACATGTATGTGATGATGTGAAGATGGAGGGTTCTATTCAATGGGATGAGCTATTTATACTAACTAAAAGCGGTGTTAATGGCGGCAATATAATACTGCCAGATCTATACCGTAAGTTGGCGCTAAAGCGGCGTGATGAGTAGAGTAGCTCACTTCAATTATCATAGGAATTCGTCATTTTTTAAGTCAACGGGGAGCGTGCGCCGTAAGCAATGGATATATCGTTAGCTATAGCCTTGATAGTCTTTTCCTTGCGAGGGACGTGGGAGGTGTACTTACTCCATATGCAAAGTGTGAGTAGAATAACATTGCCAACTTGCATTAAGGGGATGTGAACTATATTTGTTCCATCAGAATCTTTGCTACATTGGATATTTCTTCCAGGGCGGACATGGTTGTTGTGAAACACATGGAAGACTTAGTTTCAACAAGACGTGGTGGAAAGTGAAAAGGATTTTGATGATCTTCAGCATTGCAGTTTCTCAAGAACGTCAAATTTGGGCTTAAAGCCCACCAAAGCTTGTGGCACGGCACCGGCAATACATGTACGTGCAGCCTGGATGGACCAGTAAACATACACTTCCAATAGGAGGGAAATTGTAGAAGGATCTTCGAGGCTGTCGACTTTTTCGAAAATCCGCAAGTGTAGTCCTGGAATGTCCTCATTGTGTTACTGCATGGCTTTTCTTTCCGCTGACTTCTTTGTGACTAGCCTCAGTCTCCTGACGGGATGCATGTACTGTAGACTGTAGTCTGTAGAATCATGGCGTCAGTGACCGGGTGCAGTCTTGCCTGGCTAAAAACTTGTTACTTGAATGTGGACATGTTTGCTTACCTTGTAGAGGTCTTCATGTTCCTGCGCTAGCGCCAGCGTCCTTGCAATCATCGAGTGCAAAGAGCGGATACCAGACGTCATATTCGGTATCCTAGCCGTGGTCCTCGGGCATATCAACGTATCCTCCATGGTCTCTCCAGACATCATGCCGTTCTATGACCGTGCGAAGACGTTCTGCAGGCTCTGGATGACGATATACAGTAACACCATTAGGGAGCTTGGTTTGGGAACGGGATGGCATGACCATGTGTTCATTCGTATGACGATGGAGGCTGTGGTATGGTTTGACTTTGACTCCTGCTTCGAGGCCATGGGATATGCGAGCGTTCTGGCACGACCAATCTTGTTTGTATCCTTTGTGGCTATGGAATGTAGTGAAACTGCGACATATTCAGAGACTCGAGCCAAAGTCAATAAAGAGTTCTTTCCATTGGGCAGAGAGACGCCGGATATTCCAATTTCCATCCCAACTCAGCATCGACCGCCTCGGCCCTCGGTTCTTTTGCGCTCAGATAAGCTTATGATACATAGTACTATTTACCCTGACAGTTCAGTCTGTCTTCGTTCTCCAATCAGAACTATCATACTGAAAACGTGCCCCTGCGCCTCGTATTTATGCGTCTATTTATCCGATCATTTATACATGCATCACATGCATGCATAGGTACTAGAGTAGACTAGAGATGCCACTGGCGCGCCGGATGCATACAAAGTACCTAACAAATAAACCACGATAAAAGTTATCTCAGCAAGCTCAGACTCTCTGCGAGGATGATGCAGCGGCGATAGCGTATTGTAGCCTCAGGCCAGTGACGGCCGGTAGCTCAACTAGCGACGGCTACAATGTGGTGGCGCTGGTGGCGCACTGGCGGTCTGGCACTAAGAACAACGGTCTGGCACTATTGATAAAACCCACTTTTTCTAACTCCTGAACCAACCAGCGGCCGCACAACAAAATTCCTCGTAAGTAGGTTTAGTGTAAGCCACTCGTGTTAGTGTAAGCCATGG